>JAEIIJ010010062.1:0-154860 GCA_018904815.1 Drosophila ogumai | reverse complement strand
TCCTTCACTGCGTTGCAAACTTCTGACTGAAATTATAATACCCTGCAAGGGTATAACTAGGAACTTCAAGGGGTTAACTTGAAAATGGCTGCAGGATAATAGCTACTTTGCTGATACACCGCCACTGCTCCCATTTCGGCTCCCTCTGTTTCCAATCCCTGTCCTGAGGGATCCTGTCCTGTGATCCAGTTCCTGCTGACTCACCTTGGCACGTGTGCTCAGCGGCCGGTGGTGCAGCTGCTCCGAAGTCAAGACGCAGAGAAATCGAATAAGGACGAAGACGAAGAAGGAGTTAGAGAGCAGCTGCCAGTTGTTTTTAATTTTGAATGTCCCTGTTCGGAATCGAGGCGTCCTCAATCCTGCGTCAACGGATTAGCTCTGTCCGGGTGGAAGCAACACGTGTGCGATAGTGATTGTGATCCGGGATAGCGATCGGTATCGGGATGGCTATTCTTTCCCCCTGGCAAGCCTATTTTTTCTACACAGAAGGTTCCCGCAGCCCGGCTTAATTATTGTTTACCTTCGCATCAAGGTTACGGCATTATGATTATGCCCTACTTGATTATTATTTCATAATTCCGCCGCCCATTGTGTGTGTGCTTCTCTACTTTCCCCGGTGGTAGGCAGTCAGCAGCATGTCCTGGCATGCAATGGAACTCGATCCCGCTGTCCTTGAGCCGCACCAACGATCCCTTATCCCTAGCCTTTGTTGTCCTTCTCGATATATATATACGGGAATAATATAAGCCACGCCAACCCCAAAAATTCCAAACAAGGTAACACCCCGAAAAAGAAAGATTCCAAGACGCTACTGAGGCAACGAAATACCCTTAGAAATTAAGTGAAAACTGATTCGCTAACGAGTGCTTTTGTAATAACTACTCATAACTATGATGTATTCAAGCGGATCGAAATTAAATTGTTATGAAATTGAGATTCTTTTGAAAAATTCCAAGTCAAAAAGTTTCAGCCTTCCAATTATTTCAAGGATTGTGGGGAAATTAAGGAATGTATACAGCAAAGAAGTTATACCATAACAAGGACTCACATTTCCTTATATGTTAGTAGAAAGGTAATGAATAATAAATGCAATGAACCACCAAAAGATACAAAAAATATTAGAGGCCATACCTTCTCATAAAGAATAAGAGTTTATAATATACATATATGTAGTTTTCCAATATGTCGTAAGACCCAAATATAAAATTTTTTTTTACTTTGTTATGACTTCTTCCTGAATGCGAATTAATTTTATTTATTTACAAGAAATTAACTAAATCCCCCTTAGCGGATTTATTGTTTCTTTATTATTTAGAGTAACATAATTGCGTGCTCCGTTTTGGCCTACGCATAATCCTTTGTCAGGACCTTATATGTTGTCTCCAGTTTCGGGAAAACTGCCCGCAAATTGCGCATTCCGTTTGCTCATCCTTCCATAACCTCGCCAAAGTTGAAAACCTGGTACATTTATTGCGACTTACATTCGCAACTTGCCTGGTAACCTGGTTTTTGGGTTGTCAAAAAACTTGGGGTGGCTTTTGAATTAGAGCTTAGCCAGTTTAGTACACTGCAGGAAGTAAATTGTCCTTAAAACTATAAAAAAAAAATGCATACAAATATTGAAAATAAGGATATAAGGATAATATGAATTGAATCATTTTACACAAATCTAGAGTTTATAATTTAAAACGGGTGTTACTTAAATCTAACAAATTCGAAAATGTTTTAAAATAGATTTTAACAGTTTTTGTTTACAGTGCTTAAGCCAAACAACTTCAACTGAAAGATATTAAAAACGAGCTTCAGCTCTCCAACAACTGTTCGGATTGGAGAAACTGTACCGAAAAGCGCTCAAAAGCGCGTAAAACCTAGTTTGAAAAGCAATTGAAAGAACTACGCACTTCGATTTTGATCCTTGGCAGATTCATATAATATATATGTGTGTGCGGGCATTGTTTTGTATAATTTATGCAACCCCAACGCACAATGGCATTGAAAGGCCGGAAATGGGGTGGCTCTCTGCGCCTCCCTCCCCCTGTTGCTCCTTTCCCTTTATGGGGTAGTATTTGCGACAGGATGGTGCACTGAGAACAACATAATAATATCCTTTTTGCCTATTGTCTTTTTTTCATTTCTTTTTTCTAATTTTTAAAGAATCTTGTCAGTTATCCTTATCAGTATTAATTAAAATATATTAAAAAAATTTAAGAAGTATGTAATGTTGTCTTGTTAAATGTATACTATTCATGAAAATATCAAAAGCGACATTTTCTCCCAGTGTACTGAAGCTATGATGCTGCTTTCGGTGGATACCGGAGAGAAATCTGTTGCGTAGTCCTGCTCCCTAATTCAACTGCGTCGTTGCGGTATTCTCACGCTGGATTTTCCCAGTTCCTGTCCTTGGCCCAGCCCTTGTCCTTGTCCTTGTTCTTGTTCTTGTCACTGTCCTTGTCCTTGTCCCCGTCCTCGTCCACGTCCACGTCCTATCCCTCGGCTGTTTGTTGTGTGCTTGATTTGGGTAGGCCTCAGTTGGTTTTGCGCCTTTGTGGGCATAATTATGCCTCCGTTCTAGAAGAACCACCGCAGTCGATCTCAAATGCATTCGCATTCAAATCCAGAGCAGTGCAACATTTCTCATATCGCATTTCCGCTTAATTGTCTGCGATTGTAACAGGCCCCGAGCAGAAGCGAAGACAAGGAACAGGATGCGGGGAACAGGAGATGATCGCGATCATCCCAAAAAGCTCCTGGCAGCTGTGGCTGTGTTGTCTCTTATTTTTGCCAAGTTTATGCGAAACGCCCGAAATCGCATAAACATATCAAATTACGACGATCGAATGTGTATTGTAAAAACCGGAAGTTTTTAAATCTCTGTCCGGCAAAAAACAAAAGCCTCCGATAATCGGCGGCATTTTCTCTTTTCGCCGCCTTTATTTCTCGAGCAAATCTTCATAAATTTCAACATTTTGTGCTTAATGATGATGCACCGCCCTTGAGGAAACCAAAATAAAAACAAAAAACTAAATAAATAAAATACAGAAGAAATAAAGGATTTCACATCTCCATCTGCATTCGCAGCCCATTTCGATCGCTTGATTTGTTTTCAAGTCACTGCAAATACAATTTCAGTTACATTTTTGTCGAGTTTAAGTCGAAGTTTTGTTTTTATTGAACAAACACAGGCGATTGCAGTGCAAACAGCCGGATCAGCACACATAAAACAGTGGAGACCGAGGGAGGGGAGTTCAGGTTTAGGGGAGATTTCAGGAGGAGGCTGCACCGGAATCTTTTTGGGGATGGGGAAAACTTCACCTCCACACTGGGCTCAAGTTCATTGACGCCAGAGATATTTATAATAATATACCTATAAATATAAACAATAAATATATCTACTATTTAACACACATAAAAGAGAAGATATTAACAACAAGTTTATTCTTTCAAACCATGTTTCTTTGCCCATCTGATCTGGCTTTGTCTCACTAGCTGATCTTGCTCATTTTAAGTTTATATCCCCGCAGGGATCCTGGCTCATTAGAAAAGATTCGTGTTCCCAGCTGATCTCTGGCTTAGCGAAACCTAAATTCACTTACTGATCCTCGATGCCTGTTACCTAAGCTTTAGTCTCTCGCTGATCTTGTCAGCTTATCCCCTGTGCATCATGATTTATTGCCTCAATACCTCTCACAACTGAAAGATTTCGCGCTTAGATCGATGTGTAACACCCGTATAAGTGATCATGCCAAATTTGCACACCATCAATCGATGGATGATGCACTGCAGCCGTTGCCCGAAGGAGGGTTATGTTATGTTATTCGCGCTAACAACTTCATTGCACTTGGGCAAGAGATGGCAAATTGCAGGAGATCGATCAAAGAGACGCTTTCACCTTGGCTCAAATGAGTCGTGAAATTCAGTCTTGCGCAAGACTTAAAAATGCATGATACCGGGATAAAGGATCCCCTGGGTAGGGAATGTTAATGTTCCTTCGGAGTCTTTGTCCTTTTTCGGGTCTTAAGCCGCAAGTAAATTTGTTTTCCGCTCGAGATCGATCATTTTTGCGACCGTAAATCAAGGCAGGATGTGCAGGACCAGTGTCCTTTTGTCTCCGTCCAGTCTTTGTGCTCAAATGTTGTTTTTCTTTCGTCTTGGTTTCGTTCCTTTCTGCTGTGTTTGCACTTGGAAATGCAAAATATGAACAACAGAGAGTGAGAGGGGAGAAAGAAATGCTGGCCGATCTTTTGGCGATATGCAAACATCTGCCTGTTGGCCCTGTTTACTTGCTTTTGACCACCGCTCGCGACTGTACTCTTGGATCTTCTCGCAAAGAGATCTTGGCCCGAATTTCGGGCCTCATCGATTCGCTACGTGCTCGGGTGGGCCTGTCGCTCTACCAGGAATCGGTGCTCCGGAATCGGGGCAAGGATCACCAGTGGAACTGATCGCTCCACACCTGTTATTTAGGACACCATTAGCTACGTGAGAGCGATACATATACACACATGCAAGAGTATGCCAAGCCAAAACCTGTTGGCTAATGCCGCACATTAATTCAATAGGATCTCGTGGGTTCGCTCATGCATGTAGATCACCGCAACGGATCAAAATAAATATCGGCAAACAGACAGGCCCAGGAACAGGCTCAGTAACAGGTACAGGTAGCAGCGGATTCTCTGTCTGCGGCTCGTCTGCCGGATTAGAGTTAGAAAAGGGATCGATGCAGGATCTCACCGAACGGCGATCGCCGATCGTTCGGAGCTGGAGTGGGAGAACCCCTTACAGCTTCCATTCCACTCCATTCGAGCGGAAGTAACAGCTGCGGCAACGTCCTGATCTGCATCTCCTCGGTCCATGTAAGGCCTCCTGGCAATTATCGATGTCGCAGCTGTAAAATACCCAAAAAACAGCAGACACAATAAACCAAAAACCGAAAATCACATCGAAAGCTTCGCTCCCACACAAAAAGCTCTCCTGCGGCTTCGATCGGTTAACTGCACTGGCGAAAAATTTCAACATGTTTTTTAAAAAATCGCATCAAATAAAAATAATAAAATATATAATTATAAATAAATGTCATAAATTTTTACAGAATCTTCTGTATTCAATATTATTTAAACGTTACTTAAATATATAAATTTTAATGCATTTCCTAATCATGGTTATTACTCAGGACTATTATTATTCCCTGGGAAAATGAGACAGTTTTTGCTTGAAATATGTGTATACATATATAATTAATAAGGGGATGAAACTCTTTAAGAACCAACGTTTGTTTTAATTCGAGGGCATTATAGAGTTATTGGCATACATTAAGTTCTCCCATTAATTTTTCACGTGTACGCCTCTGTGACCACCAGATGCAGTGCATCTTGTTCGGCTGCTGTCGTTGTCGCACCTGTCGCACAATTTATTTTTCGCCCAAGAAGTAAAAAGCCCAAAAAGCAATGCAATAACCGCCGAAAAAAAAAAATAAAAAGAAAACGCAGGGCAGCAAAAAGCAGTTGCTTGATGTGCGGCGCATATCCGTTTGTCTTTAGCTTCCTTTTCGTAATGACGACAGAGCCGCAAAGAAGCAGCTGCCGTTGCGAATGACCAAAACATGGCCAAAACGACAGAGCAGCCTGGTCTCCTGATCCCGAGATACTCGTACCTTAACCTTAACGCATCTGCAAAAGCTGCTCTTTGCAGAAGACGCTTCCCAGCAGAATCGGGCTTGTAATTTGCAATCGTTCACCATGCTGTTCTCTTGTCCGATTTTATTTGTTTTGGCCTTTCGTGGTCATAAAGTTGATCTGCCTTCCTGGCCACCAAAAAAAAAAAAAAAAACGTAACGATTGCCAAAAAATTATATTGAAAATTTCCTTCTGTTCTTTTTTCTTTGAGTTCAGATCGGTTCGGTGAGAAACAAAAAGGGTTCACAGCCCCTTTTCAGCAGTTGTAGATCAATGTCACATTTATGTTTTGACTTCAGATTTATAACTTTATTAAACAAACACATGTAGTCATATTTTTATGCGCATGTTACTGATGCATTACAAACAAGACGGAGGCATAAGGTAAATAATTATAATAATATTGAATAATATTCTGAAATATGGGTGGACCTGGACCTTTAAAGGTAATTATAAGGAACTATTTGTAGGACCTTATTTCGTTCTAAAAAGGACAAGAAGGCTTCGTTTAAGTGGGAGGTACTCACACCCGCGACTTGTTTTAGGATGTGATCCCCTGAAATAAGTGTATTTAAGCACAATTTTTATGATATCATCATTGTATTCTCTGGGAACCAGTTTTATAAATGTCTAAATTAATGTATTAATAATACAATTTAAATATTTTTACTCAGTTTAAAAATGTATTTTGATTACCAAACGTTTTATCAATCGAGTTTGTTTCTTTAAAGTTTTTAGCAAATACTTAACAAAACTACTGAGTTCTAAACTTAAAATATCGACGTGTTATTGTATTTTTTTATATTTTTTTTGCGTGCCGCACTTAACCTTAACCCCTTAGTTCCCCGTTCCCCTCTGGGTGAAAATGCGGCAGCCGCATGTGGAAAATAAATTGCTTTGAAAGCATAAACAAATTACAGGAAATTAATAAAGCCGTTCGACGGTTGTTTAATGGGCCAGAGGGCAAACCAATGAAGGGACCGAGGACCGGGGGAAGGACCCTAGATAACATGATGCATTCCCGGATCGGGAATCGGGGTGGTGCCATGTAAACGATAATGTAATAGGGCGGGAAAATTCCAACTCCAATGCTTTTCCCCCTTTCCCTTTCTTTCTTTTTCAGTCGTCAACATGGGTGTGAAGACATTCTCGTCGAGATTAGACAATTTGGCATGGTTCGTTAGGAAAAACTGCAAGAAATCAAAACATAATTTCCAACGGTTCCAAAAGGAAAGAAATGGAAAACAGAAAGGTAGAGGGGGCAGGGGGCAGGGGGCAGGGCCGAGAAGCATCGCCTTTGTACCGTTACTGGTTCTCAGTGAGGTAAACTAGTTTCGCCGCTGGATGCTTGGCCTTCGCCGCTGCTGCCACTGCTGCTGCTCAAAACGAGACAATAGAGATTAGAAAAGCAGGGAAGCAGAAGCATAAGAAGAGAAAGAGGACGTAGCAGCGGCACCGAAGGAAAAAAATATAAAGAAACTGAGTGCGTAAGGCGCAAGGATCACAAAGATAGATGGCAGGGTAGGTACAGCTGCGTCACGAACTTTGAAGCTTAACCCCCTGAAGTACTTATAATGGTTTTTTTAATAATAACAAAACCTCAATCTTTGTTATTTTGTTGAATGTTTTTTTATTTATCCTTTATTAGCTTCAAGGGACGAATTAATCTAGTCAAGTCGGTATTACAGTCTATTTTTCTTAGCAAACTACTCCCTTAGTTTTTAATTATAATTGTATATTTAGTGCTGTACTTAAGGGCTTAAGAGAAGCTTGGAAAGGGGAAATTCAATTGGCATTCGGCAGATGTCCTGTGGCGCATCCTTTGTAATTATCAAAGGAGTGCGAAGGAGCCGGGAAGCAAGAGAGATCAGGAGAGAGCCGCAGGCACGGGCTAAGCCCATTAAAGGTCCCCAACAATTCAAGCCAGTTCTGTACAGTCGCTGCTTTTTGGGATCGCCACGGGAACACTCACGCATTCGTTCATTTACTCCTTTCGGCAGTCCTTCCGACAGTCAGTTGTTCGCACAGTCACTCAGTCAGTTAGTCAACCTGTCTCAGTTGGCATCACCTGCCATCGCCATCGTCTGCCGTCTGTTAATGTGTTTAATGATGCCTTTGCCCGCTGCCGATCTCAGTTCGGCTCTCAGTTATGCTAAATTGCTGCCCCTACACTCTCAAGGCATTTTAGTCCGAAACAAGACAAATTTAAGGTTAACGTAGTATTGCATTTGAATTTTTTAATATATTTCCAACTTTAGTTCTGAAATTATACAATTAAATATAAATATCTTAATCTAAACCTTATTTAAAAAAATATGTGTATAAAATACCCCGATAAAATAATATTTATAACAAAATTCAGATCCGAAATGGAACCATCTGAGCTGTCAGCACTGCTCAAGGTGCGACTATTAAGACCCTGGGCCCATCCAGATGTGTCTAAAGACGACTCGTGCCTGTTCGATCCTCCTGACGCAACGATATGCTGGTTTAACCACGAACCTTCTGGTTTTTTCTGTTTTTATTATTTTTATTTCGATCTCTAGCCACGCGCCGCAACTTTCCTCGCGACTCTCGATCGAGAAATGGGCTTGGATGCACCTGCTCTCCCGTTGAAGATCGAAGTCAACTTGGCTTCAGTAGCCACCGAATGTGGGCCGCCTAATGGAGTTGTCCCCGGGCCCAAGGTTCACAACTTTTACCAGGACAGCAGCTCTGGGCGATCATTAGTTGGCAGCGGCTTGCTCGCCCAACTACATTTTTTTGGTTTAATTTTTTTTTATTTTAATTTTTGTTTTCCTTTGGATATTTAGATGAGTGGATCTTCCACTTTTTTGAAACGGAAAAAAAAGCTTAGGCTTTTGTTAATGCAGCGACTTGCCTTAATAATATCAGACAAGGAAAATCAAAAATTATAATATTTTAAAGATGATCTAAATAAAAAATTATAATAATAATAATAATAATAATATAAGATAATACGCTTTTTCCTTATTGATTCAAAATTTATTTTCTCTTATACGGTAATTATAGTTAGTTAATAGTTATAGTTAATGTAGATTAATGGGGCTTGTATAAGCTTAGCTATCTTTCTGTTTTCCCTTAACCAATCATACTCAACATTTTATGAAATTCCAGAACGTTTCCTCGACTAGAACTTTCCTTTGGCTTCTAGAGAGAGTATTACAATTTCGGCGCAGGCGCAGATTTTGGACAAAGGAACCCTTAGACGAAGATCGAGCTCTCTGTAGTCTGTCGCAGTCGCTGCCGCTGCCTGCTGCGGCAGAGGCCATTCGGCAGGAGCGCTACAGCTTCGGCTAAGTTCGGCTTTCGAGTTCAGCAAATCATTTCTCCTCTCTCCCATTTTTTTGGGTTTTATGTATCGTTGCCTCACCGGCCACACTGCCACTAGGATTTTATTTACGTCAGATATATACGTTTTGGTTAATTTCAGATCAAAAGATACATTTTTTAATCTCTTCACGTTGCTCTAAAACGCCCAACAAAGTGAACCACCCCCCTTGATGCACCCGACTTCTGAAACTGAAGTGGTATTTTTTTGAGCCCAGCGCGGTCACACTGGCGCGGCTTTCGAGCTGAGCTGCCGCGCGAGTTCAAATCAATTGCGCGCAATCCGTCGGCGGCGACGGTTGCAAAAAGAAAACTCTCTCTCTTAGAAGAAGTAGTGAAAAGTAGTGGCCAACTCCTGGGCGATCGAGGAAATTAATGCCTTTGGCATGACGATCTTTGAGCGATGACCGGGTGCGTTGAACAGTGCTCGAGTGTTTGTCTGTCGGTGAGTTTGAGTGCGCGCGCTACTTTATTTGTTAACTGCAGAACCGTTAGCCCGCAAAGTGCAAAGAAATAAACAAGCGAATGAAAGAAACAAAATTCCGAAAGGAATCTCTGTGTAAAGTGCATAACAGACAGGCGAAGAATGTGCCGAAAACAGCATTTAACTCTGGGTGCGGTGATCTTGAACCCGCGCTCAACTCCGCGTAACGGTGCATCGGCAAGGCAAAAGCAAGGCAAGTCAAGTGAGATGGGCGGAGAAGGAGGATGCAAGCCGTTGCATTTCTTTTGATTGCTTGTGTATCATCTTCGGGGATCTCTCTTCTGCGCCCACTCTTTTCGCGGGCACTCTGCTCAGCTTTTTGGCGCAGACTCCTCTCGAACTCCCAAAAGGTAATCTCCTCCTCGGCTAGCTATAAAAGTGCCGTTGCTTTTTTTATGTTCAACCGTTTTTGGGTGCAGCAGCCAACTAACTCTCCAGAGATAATTACCAAAAGCCAAAGTGCGAGACAGAGCATTTATGTTTGCTGACGACCATCAAATAGTTGGAGCCAACGTTCTTCTAAAATGCTGCGAAAATGGCGATTTTCCTGTCGCCTTATGATTTATTTACATGTGCTTTTGGGGAGAGCGTAGCGCAAAGCGGCAGAAATAAGAAGTACTTCTTTGTGCAGAAGTCGAAACAAACACTCTGACTCATTTTCTTCGCCGCGCGCTCCATGATGTTTTACCCCAGAGACACGCGAGTGCGAGGGAGAGTTGGGGGAAAAAGTAACGGACAAGGAACAACAGCATCGTCATCGTCGCCTCCTGCTCCACCTCCTGCTTCTCCTCTTTCCCACCATAATCACGTGTCGCCAGCTCTTCTCTTCGCTTGCGATTTCTGCTCTGACCATCAGCCATGTCAGCGCCTTCATTATAATAATTTTTATTGCTTTTGCATAAATCAAAAATCACACACAAAACGAACAGAAACGAAACGGGGAATAATCGTAAAATTTTGAGAGCCTAAAAAAGCATAAAAGGTGCGTTTTTCGGCTGTCTGCACTAATTTCGCATAATGTTGCTTTTGCTCTGCCGCTGCCTTTTTGCCATTTTTTGATCCTTATTCCCTTTTGCGCTCGCATTTCCGTTACTGTTGCTTTTGTTTTTGTGCCAAATCATTGCGGTTTGTGCATACAAATTCATTAGTGACGGCTCCTCCAGTCTCTTCCCTTTTCTCCTTCTCCACCTTTGCCTCCCACACGCTCTCATTTCTGGGAATTGGCGTTGCTGTTGTTGTTGTTGCAGCAGAGCGCACCTTTTCCAGCCATGGATTCTGCAGGAACTCACACAGTGCTCCTTCATTTTCTTCTCCACCAATTATTCACTTTTCCCTGGAACTAAGCGCTTTGGGCGACTTTCTTTTTGTGTTTCTTTTTTTGGTTCGCAGTTATTAAACCCCATTCGACTAAAAATAACTCTTTAAAATATAAATTATTTCTCTCAAATTTCCATATTTCACAAATTTACAAAACAATCTATAATTTGTATTTCCTTTCCCATGGTCTCAAACAAAACCTTAACTCTCAGCTTACAGCATCTCACCCTTTTAAAATGAGTCCCCCCACTTCCTCAAAGATTTCTTCTTCGCACTTTCGGCTTCTACAAAACCGAAATTAAACGAAGTTCCCACTTTTTCCAGCTGCTGCGCTCCAATTTTTTATATATATATTTTTTTTTTTTTTGTTTTTGTGGATATTGGACTGATTACTGTAACCAAAAATGTGTCCCGAAACCCTAAGATTCCAATTTCCCCTTTAACGCCTCGCCTCATGACAATTTGGTCACTAATTTTAGGTCCCTTTCTGTGCTTTTTGGGCTTTTCGGTCTGAACCAAATACAGTTGTCGGTAAAATTTTATTGATCTTTTTTTTTCTGCACAAAAATATAAAATTGTTTCATGGTCGTCGATTGTTGTTGTTTTGGTCCAAACGCCGAAATCGGCAAATCGAATTCAAAACGCGTGTGCGGCAGAATCAGAGTCCAGAGGAGATCCAGTAGAAGATCCCTGAAGAGGGCCCAAAAGAAACGAATCCCAGACTTCAGACGCGCCATCGCACGATAACAACAAAAAGGCAACAATCAGTAAATACTTGGTTTAGGCGAACCCATACAGACAGGAAAAATATCAGTTTCATATGCTAAATATAGTGATCGAAATGATTTTAATTTGAATGTTTTTAATTAAAATTAAAACCCATAAAAAGTTTTAGGTTCAAATAAAATTTTTACAAATAATACAAATTTAATTAAATATGAATTTTAAGCATATATCGTTTTTTGTTTATTTGTAAAATTATAAACACTTTTTCTTCCTGTGCAGAGCCACTGTCCAAGATCAAGCCGAAAAGGGCCGACCGAAAAATATTTTTATCTTGATATTTCTGTTTTTCGAAGCTGTTTGTTGTTGTTGTAGTGTTTGTTGTTGCTGTTCTAAATACGCCAAAAGTTGCTTTCGGGGCATAAATATATGTCTTTAGTGTGGCATGTCTGGTTGCGTTTTTGGAACTTGGTAAATGGGGCAAAAGGCAGACGACGCCGACGACGGACCTGACCAAAGAGCTGGGACTCTGTCGAGTGCCCAGTCCGTTTTGAGGATGGCAGGAGAGGAGCCCAGAATTCACGGAATTAGTTAACGATTAATGATTGGATATTGATTTCGATTCTGTGGCCTTTGAGAGCGTCTTCTGCCGGTCGGCCGGCCGTTTCGCTTTTACTACTCATTAATTTTTTTTTAACTATCCAGGGGGGCATTAAAAAACGCCGCAGTGAGAAATTAAGTTCCTGCCGCAACATCTTATTCGTTGGCTTTTCTTTCTCCATTCAAGGCATTTTACATACTTTATTTGCGTTGTCGGTTGCCAACTTTCTTTTTGAGAGATTCTCTTCCTTATGGCGTTGCTAACTGCTTTACGATCTGAACGGACATAAAACACCAAACCCAAGGAAGATAGCTTAGCTTAGATGTGTGAGAAGACGACGGGAGGGAGATTCTTCTCAGTTCAGGTAGTATTCCGTTTTTTTTTTTTTTGCTCGTTTGTTTCTGGGAAACTTAATTTGTGCTCCTTGGCCGCCATATCAAATTGGCGCTATCGAATACCTAACACAGACCATACACACATAAAGTCTTACGGACGATGCCCCATATAACTATGAAGCCACAGCTTAAAATTTGCTTAGCTCTTAACATTTATTTTTTTCGTGGCTCGCTTCGGCTTCGGTTCGGTTTCTCCTCTGCGAAATTGGAGGCTTAAATTCTTTCAAGAGATTCCATTTGGAGCATCCAATCCATCCCCTACACATTTGCGTAGAAACTCCCAAAAACAAAAAAAAAAAAAAAAATAAACGAATAGCAATTTTAATTTGTGTGAGAACTTTGCTTCATTGGGTTTCCTCCGCTCTAAAGACGCTGAATAGAAGGAACCGGGTGAGGGGATTAAAATGGCGCATATTTGCCGCAGATCATTAGCTATTAACCCGGGCTCCTTGGCAACAGGCCTGATTCTTGCTCAGCGCTTAAAAGACGCAAAGTAATTGAGCTGTTGGAGCAGCGTCTTCCAGGCCCAGTCTTCTGGCCTCCAATCTGCCTGCCACTGCCAACGTGAGATACGCCAAACTATTTGGCAATTAGCGGATAATAACATTTGGTTGTTGCACATTTAACAAAAAATAATGAGTAAAGTTTGTAGGAAGATTGCAAACATGGAAATCTCTGAGATTATGTAACAGATTATAGGTACAAAGTAAATTGATGGAATAATTTTTATAGTCTATTGAAAAGGCTTTTTAATGGATATCAGCTACAGCATAACGATCAAGAATATTATTAAACTCTTAGAATACAAAATTGAATAAATATATACAATATATAAATCCAATCTTAAACAAAATAGCTTGATAGTTTTTGGTAGTTTGTTTATGTTGGTAGTCAGCTATTCATATATTGTTAACAAATCCACACCTGTTGTTAATCAAGCCAACATACTCTGAGTTTTTTTACCCTCATAATGTGCTTTGGTTATTGATATGATACAGCCTGCTTTTAAATTTAGAGTTTGTGCCATTAAACAAAGACGTTTTCTGCTTCTCCACACATTGAGGTTTTAACCAATATTCAAAGACCGCTCGAAATGAACAATAATTTCCGATCTGAAGGAGATTCCTTTTGGTGAGGATGGAGCACAGCCAGAACAGATGTGGGCAATCAATTGGAGAACTACTCGCCGAGCTCGAGCCCCAATAAACGACGCGCTGATGGCCGACCATTTGGACTGATGAGTGCACAGCGTCCAGGGAGAGAGTGGCCCATATTATGCCATAACGATAACAACCAAATGAGTGTGGTCGGACTTATAGACGAGGCCTCTTACATTGAGCAAAAACATTCGAAGGACGTTTTCAATATTCGTTTAGAATTGGTTCTTGTAGATGAGGGGGAATTTATGCTAATCTTACAACTTGTGACATTGCGAAACAATGTCTGGATCTGTAGGCCTGAAATAATATTTACTCAAATTCATTATCGACGTTTTTCGCAGTGCAGGTATCTCCTGGAAAAGGGGTTGTGGCTGGATCACTGCAGACATGCCCACTTGTGGTGCTTTTGCTCTTTGTGCGCCAACTCATATTAAACCACCGTTATGCATATCAGCCACACAATTCACAGAAAAAAGCGGGGAGGCGGCCAGGAGATCGCCACATATCGAATGGAGATTGGCGTGGCCATGGTAACCCTTTAATTATGCCACACATACGAGCCAGAGCTCATGCTCTGCCCAGAATCCAGAGTCCACAATCCGCAGAGATCGTCGTTCTAAGCCCGGCTCACCTCTCGACGTCAACGCCTTTCGAATGGCACTCTGCTGGGTTGGTCTTCCACTTTGGTCTTGGTCTTGGCTCGCGTCTGGGGGCTCTTCTGGACTCGGAACTCCTCTGCTACTTTCTAAAAATCTGTCCGGGAATATAAATTGCAGCCACGTTCGCTCGCTCCTCGGTGAGTGCGAGTCAAAAATTCTGCAACACTCCGGCACTGGCGCATCTTAATTGCATTTCGATTACGCTGCAGTTGCTGCAAAAACAAACCAAATCAAACCGAAAAAAGGAGGGAAGAATTTCGTTAAAGTAGAAGAAATGGAAAAAATGGAATCAAATCAAAATCTGCTGCAACAAATGTTGCTGGCAACATGTTGCACTTGCGAACAGGCCCGCAGCAATTGCAACCGGGAGAGACGTTGCCGCTGCCGCTGTTGCAGCCTGCCAAATAGACAACAGATGAGACAGCCTGGCACAGCCCAATCCCACCAGCTCTGGAACGCCTTTTACGCTAGATTGCCATATGGCTAAGGCTTAGGCCGAGGTCTGTGCCTAGGCCTAGGTCCAAGCTCTGTGCTCGGGCCCAAAACAGGTTCCTTGAAAGCACTAGCCGACTGCAAGGCATAAACCGAGCCTGGAAATTGTAACAGCCAAGAGCGGAGGTTCGGTTCGGTTCGGCTCAGTTCTCAGGCGGCAGCGTCAGACCTTTTCTTTCTTTACCGCCAAGAACCCCTTCTGATCCTGGCTTTGGACCCATTTAATACAGTTATTTTTATTCGCGGCCCTCGCTCGCTCTACAGTGGTAGCTCTATAGTTAAGACTTCCCTTTGGTATAATCAAAAATAATTTCTTAAAATATTAAAGTGGTAAATATCAGACAGTTAAGGATACATATCCCATCTAACTTTTAAAATTTGTACTTTATAAAAATATAAATTTTTAAAACTATATTAATAATATTTTCTGAATTTTAAAATATTCAAATCAGGGCATTTTAAACATTTTTTATATAGAATGTTTACCAATATTAGTCTGCATTAATCTCAATTGTATAATGTCCTTAACCCGACGGTAGATTGAGGTTTGATATATGGAAGTCCCACTGTATCTACTTTTTCGGAGCAGCAACAAGTACATACATCAGCAGGAGCAGTGTAAGAGCTAGCTAACACAGCAGCATCAACAATGGGAAATGCAAACTGTTTTTGGCTGGAAGTCATGGCCATCGCCATCCATGACCATTCCCGTTCACTTATCCCTCGCTGCCATCTCTCCCCTGTCGAAGCCTTCGATGCTTTCTTTGGCATCGCAGCTCCTGACGCTGCTGCCTCTCGGAGTCATTAAAAATGATTCTACTCAAACTAGAACACAGACCAACGGGCAACGAAAAAGAAGGCATGCTTTGCGCCGAGTCTGGGGAAATGGCCATCATAAATGTGCAGAGAGGAGAAAGGTCCAGGAACCGAACTGTGAATGCCCTTAATGAGCCATTCTTTTTAAGCTAATGAAGCTTGGCTTTGAAAAAGATTCGAAAATGACAATGGCTTAGTGGAAAATTAACCTTTTTAATTATTAACGTATAAAAGTAATTACCAATTTCTATAATTATTAATAAAGCTTGAATTTACATTAACGTAAAGTTAGTTATCAATAAATATAATAAGAAAATATGGAAAGTAAAATATAAAAAATATAGAAAAGAAAAATTTCAAATTTAAGTTCACAAACTTTGACCCTCTTATGCTCTTAAATTTTCAAGAAGTTCTAAAACACAATAACTGAAAACTCTCCCATAACTAACTGAGAGTATTTGATTTATTACATTTCCTTTTCAATTAACACAATTGATACGTACATATACCGTGGCAAGTATCGAGGCAAATTGCAACCTTGCTATTATATCTCAGTCCTAGCCCCCCCCCTCCAAGCACATATATTGCTCATAAAACCCCCATCTTAGCTTGTGCTCCAGAGCGCCTTTAATTCCTGTGGGGAACTGTTGTCGATCGCTGTGCCGATATCGGGAGGGAGTGTGTGCTATTGCTGACTTGTCAGCTGTTGGCTTAGGCAAATATTATTACATGATATTGTGCACCACCAGCACCGCCACGCCATGCCAGACCATGGATTCTACTCCAGTTGGAATCGCCCCTGATCGATCCCCGGCGCCCGCTGCCGTTCCCTGAAAGCTTTTTCAATGAATTATTAGTTATTTCAAATTTATGTGCCGTTCTGTTTCTTTTCTCCTCATGCCATGGCATGGGTTCTTTTTTTATCGTGCGTCTATTTGCGTTTCCGCTTTCCGTTCTTCGTTCTCGCAGACTCGGACTTGGGGTCCGTTCTTCTGGGCCCGTTCCTTTCATTATTGACTTGACG
Organism: Drosophila ogumai; assembly: GCA_018904815.1. Lineage (NCBI taxonomy): Eukaryota > Metazoa > Arthropoda > Insecta > Diptera > Drosophilidae > Drosophila > Drosophila ogumai. The sequence continues at coordinate 138,166 of JAEIIJ010010062.1, read as the reverse complement.
AGGAAGAGGGCCCCGGAGCCAGGAGAGAGTCTTCGTGCCGTTGGGGGCGTATTTGCCTAACAAAAATAAATAAATATGAATTTATTGCAGCGTTTGTTCGACGGCGGCGCTGGTCTCTTTTTTCGGGTTATGTTTGTGTCGCAGGGAACATTAAAACCTAATGCCGTCTTGGGCCACGAAAGCCCCCGGCAGCGGGGATCGAATAAACAAATAAGAGGCAAAAGCCTCGCTTCTCGGTTCCCCTTGCGACATTATTATTACTATTTTTTCTGGCTCTCAATCGCGGGGCAGATAAGCGAAATACGCTGAGGCTGAAACTCGTCCAAGGAAAATACACATATGGAGAGCCAGCTTAAGAATCTCCTCCGCTTTTCCCAAGGGGGGCGATCTTTTCTGCTGCCCTGGCAATTCTTCCGCTCAGCAAGCAGCCAGCAGTCAGCCTCTCCTCCGAACGTTTCTGGTTTCTACGAATTTGTCACGCTTTGGATTTCAAATTTTTGTTGATGTTAGCCAACTGTTAATGGACCCCGCTGCTTACGTCCGTCCGCACGGACCTGTGGCTTCCTCTTCCCAAATATGCTCTGAGGCGTAAGTAAATTCATTTAACGCTTGATTTTGTCCAGAGTTTAGTTTTACCTGCTCCCAAAAACGCTTGATCCTATCCGATCCGATCGGATCCCCATCCCCGTCCCAGGATCCTTTTTTGCGACTATTGTTGGTCCGCTCCATCCTTGCCCAGTTTCGAGCCCGCACAAAGGACATTCAAGTAGGGGCGGAAATTTAATATGAATCGCTGCATATAGTTTTTTTTTATGTTTCTCTGTTATTGAAATATGAGATTTTTCAGTCTTTGATCGCTGCCCCCATTGTTTGTCTACCTGCCTGCTTACCTGTTGGAGTACACGGCATTTTTAAACAGCATCAAGGATGTTTTTCTTTCAACTTTTATCAAGATGTTTTGGGTACTTGCTGAAACTTTATACATGCTTTGCTGACATAGCGAATACAATACGAATTTCCCGTAGGACGGGAAGGTGTCAACGTTTTGCATTTTAAACTAAACATTGCACTTGTCCCGGCCTATGTGCGATTTGTAATAATCAACATAAATCCAGTATTATATCGGGCTTTTGATTTTAAAAGTCTATTTTGTATATATTTTAATTAATCAACTTTTTTTGCATTTTCAGATCTCATATTTGCAACACAAAGGCTTATTTAATATAATATTTTAAAATTATATACCAATATAAGTTCAGGTAAGTCTAAATTTCTGTTTCTCCACTAAAGCTAACTAAAAATATATTTTAAGAAAAAATATATTTAAATTAAATAGCTATACCCTTCTTACGTTACCGCAAAATGAGATTTCCTTAATAAATAAATAAATAGTTGCAGAATTTCTGCGAATACAATACATTTTTAATTATACTTCTCATTTTTCATTTGTACATAATTTATCACCACATACACATTAAAATTTAAAAATTTCCCAAACGCGCGCGCTCATTGGTACTTTTCATCCCTGTTGTTATGTAAATGTCCGTCCTGGGCTGCCAACTTATTTAATACTCGAGCATCGCGCAGTGATGCCACCTAATTGCTAAGTGCTAGAGATGTGCTCGTGATTTTTATGTGTTAAAAAAGTGTATAGTTAGCGTAATAAAAATAAATTTACAACTGCAGAACCGAATTTCCTGTGAAATAAACATTTTAAAAAGAACGACGAAAAAGTGGTTATATGGCGGCTAACTAGGCTCGCAACCTGTTTTTCTCTCAGAGTACTAGGCTTAGGAGAATCCCGAGAGAAGAGAGAAAACGGCAGAAAAGAGATACATAATTCCTTTATCACCGCCGCAATCTGTAGTCACGCGATAAAGAGACTCGGCACGCTCGCATCTCTACTACATGGGTTCGGCGCCTGTGTGAGAGAGAGGGTGGGAGAGCGTGTGGTGCGCGTGTGTGAGTGCCGCCTCTCTTGCCGCTTGCCTTACACTCCCGTTCGTAATTCGTAAAATATAAAAATAAAAAATTTTTTGTTTCAGTTTAAAAAATTTTCTTGCTGCGACTAGTTGTGCGTGTTAAGGCAGAGACAGAGACTGAGACAGAGCGCACTCAGAGAGAGGAGACAACGAGAGCTCTGCTGGCTTTATTTTATTTTGCTCCGCCGCGTCGTGTTGCGCAGGCAATCTTAATTAATTTATTTACGTCTATATTGATTTTTTAAAGTAACAGCTACGCTAGCAGCAATCGAGCTAGAAAGCCAGCAGACGCCAACAGACATAAGAGCGCGCGCTTAATAGGTATAAAAATACATACAAAACGGAGGCGAATCTGAATTTGAATATTTCGAGGTGAGTAAATCTATAAAAATAAATTAAGAAAATTATAATTAACGCTCAAGCAGCACGGGATTGTGCCAAAAATAATATTCCTTCGATTATTTTTTTTTTCTGTATAACTATGTATTTTTTAGTTGTATATTGTTTATTTCTTTCGCTGGCACATCATAAATTAGTAGTTTCGGTGCTGCCGCCTGGTTTTGTGCAATTGTTTATTTAAACTTTATAAAGCGATTCTGATGCCTGTATCTGTGTGAGTAGTTGGGGTATCTGCCAGCGCTAAAAATTAATATCAAGCAGTAGCGTTTCTGTACTTTTTTGTTTTTGTTTTATGTAGTTTGATATTTTTATGGTATTCTCTGGCTTTGTTTTTATTGCGCTGCTGACGCCGACGCCGACAGCGGCGGAGAAAGAGAGAGATGCAGACAGGGCACGCACACCTACGCACGCGTGTGTATACATGTAAACGGCCGTGTAAAAAGCATGTACAGCCTCAGATTAGGGATGGCAACGCCTATCTATCGGGTTATCGATGGTTTACCATTGGGTGATCATTAATTTCCCTATATGAAAAGTGTCGGATAATTTTTAATCCTTATTCATGAAGGGAAATTAAGGATAACTTAATACTACAATAGATAAAAAGATAGCTCCATCTTGATAAACAACAAATGATGCCTGCTTCGTATTTTTCCCGTAAAATCTGCAGGCCTACAAAGGATACAAAGGATATTTTACGCACCATGAGTTTCTCTGTAGACTAAATGAAATTATATTATCTCTTCGATCAAGAGCATCGGACCAAAGTCCATCCGCTATAGTATACATAAAAGTATAAAATATGCTAAGCCTTTTCTTTTTATTTCTCTTTGAGCGGAAAGAAGAGTTACCTGTTTTTATCTCTTTTTTATTTGCTTAGTTTTTAGTGTGTATATCCTCAAGATGGTTTCTCCCTTTCTTGTGCCTTTTGTTTTGTTTGCTTTTTTTAAGATGAACATCAATTATCTTCCGTTTTGAGTTTCCACTATTTTTTGCTTCAAGGCAACTTTTTTAATATATATATTCTTCTTGAATTATTTTAAGCAGTGTGCTTGAGCTTAAAAAATCAAAATCATTGAAACATTAAGCATCAAGCTGTTAACTAAAAACTAAAAAAAACGAACTAAATATATACTAAGATGGAACCATCTTGTGATTTAAAAAAGGACAGCAGCGACGTGGAAACCGGAGCAGCGGGAGCCAAAGGAGCTGAGGGCATGGAGAACCTGTCGCACCTGTATCCCCCATCACTGCCCAAGGGTCGTGGCCGGCCAAGGGCCACCTACGCTCAGACGGGCGAGTTCGATCTGGGTTTGATTCGGGAGTACCGATCCCGCCCAGTCCTGTACGATCGCACCAACAAGCGTTTCAAGGACAAGCTGTTTGTGGCCCAACAATGGGAACAGATATCCCACAAGCTGGGTTACGATGGTAAGGAGTGTAAACAGATTTAATGTTGGCATAATTTAAAGACTGTTTTTCCTTGTAGCCACCAGTCTGAGAGATCGCATGATTACGCTGAGAAACCGTTATAACATTGAGAAGCGACGCGTCGAGAACGGACTCTCCACACAAGCGTCGCAGTGGCCGCTGTTCGAGAGCCTCCAGTTTCTGGGCGATCACATACGGCCCAGGCGGAGCTTCAAGAATATGTGCAAGCTGGAGGACGACGAGGAGCCGTACGAGGTGGACGAGAGCGATAGCAATGGGCATATGATGAGCGTCAAGGACGAAATGGAGGAGGATAGCGAGATCTTTGACTGCGAACAGACGCTGCCCGTTACCACAGTGCTGGGGTGAGTTCGTGGCCACTCTCATGTTTCAGCCCGTTTCAACTCTTTGCTCGTCTCTGCTTTTCTTTTAGGATTCCCCTAAACAATTCTGATGAGATTAAAAGCCAACGCCAGCTGAACGGCAGCGATGTGGCGTCCAATGGCAAGAATTACAATCACTTTACAGGAAGCTACCAGCGGCGGCAAAACGTACAGCCTGAGTACATCACCAGTAGTCCCATTGTCCACAAGAGCAACAGCGGCAAACGGGGAGGAGCACAGGTTGATGAGCACTCGGCGAAGCGCAATAAGGCAGCAGCAGAGGAGTCACAACATTTATCCACATTTCCTTCCTTCTACCCCGCGCCCTTGCCACCGGCCTATGCCAAATTCCATGGCTTTGGCGAGTTTATGGTCCACTCCCTGTGCGACATGTCGCCGGCCGTAGCCCTGCGACTGGTGCAAAAGTTCACCCGCGAACTGGTTCAGACCTCGCTGCGCAACGAGGATAGCGGCAGCAGCAGCAGCAAACGTAAGCCGGATCAATCTGATCCAGTCGATCCGGTCGATCAGAGCAGCGAGTCGCAGGAGGAGGAGGAGGACGAGTAGATTTTAAGTTGCAATTTTTAAATACGGGTAGGGACGCGTGTCTACATCAATATTAATATAGCCGCACTAATGACAGATTCGATTATTACATTAACATATTGTATAAAGTACTCCTTCTTTTAAAAGTCTTCTGAATGAGAGGACCAAAGCATTTCATTTATCAACAATAATGGCAAACCAAAATATACACTCATTTGCTTTGTTTTAAAGGCAGAGGGACACGGGGAACGGAAGCGGGTCAACTAATCACCACAATTGATCATTATTTCAGATTCGGCAAATAAGCTATATCGCCTATATCTCTAAGATGCACTTCTGTAATGGTATTGAATCCTATATAAATCCCATATAAGGGCCCATATATACGTTTTTAAAATATAATACAAAGTACGTTTTATTATTTTACCAATCGTTTTTAAAACTAGAAAGCTTCAAGAGACAATATCTACTTTGGAACCCCACCATATCTCAATACTTGCAGCCAAGTTAAATTTAATTAGTGATTATGTAATATGTGGGGCAAGCCTCCGGCACATTGCCACCTATAGTTCCTAGACTGACTTTGCTCATATCCTACGACCATGCAAAATAAATCATTGATTAGATCCCTTTAAACTTGTAGTTCAAGGAAGAGGATGTTGAAGTGCTGATTTAATTTTCAGTGTAAGCAGTCAATATTTAAAAAAAATCCCATACTTTTTCATTTGAATCATCATAAGCACTTAATATGTATTATCATAACTTTTCTTAGGGCCCAGAACCACCCCACCGAAAGCTTAGAAAAGCTCCCACGTTTCACCCTTATCTTTACAGCTACTTACCTACATCGTAAGCGCAGCAGCTTTATTTATTGTGATGCTTATGATAGAGAAGAGGACGAATCCCAAAACCAGTTAAGAATGCTCTAAGATTTATCATCCCAATATAATTTACTTACCAATCTGGCAATGAAATTCCTATTGGTCCACCTATGCCACCCAGAATCAAGGGAGTGGGTTGTTGCTGATCGATGTTGTGGGACGTGCATACGCAGGATAAAATATGGCCGGCAAAAACCGGAGTCCACAAGCATGGCTAATACCAAATTAAGTCTGAGTAGGCACATCTCTCCATTTGACCAAACTGGGTGGGGCCCGGGGCCTAGAGGTTCGTTTCTTCTTTTTTCTTTCTTTTATTAATGCATCTATATTTCTTAATTAAATTACAGCTCCATGTGCGCATGGGATTGACCATGTGTGCGTGTAATTATAGTGTTTATGTGCCACTTGGACATTCCTGGCTCTGGCTCTGGCTCTTTTCCCAGCTTGGCTCGGCGCGACTGGCTGGCTGGCTGGCTTATTGATATAGCCCAAATGAGGTGAGTGCAGTGCCGTGAAGTGGACCCAAGAGATGAGAGTGGAGTGCTGCATTAAAACGTCACCTGATGTAGGCCGTGCCCGGTGCTTATTTGTTGCTATTTGAAAATACAAATTGCACTAGTCCCGGCCTGCAGTGAGTGTCGCAGGCAACGATATGCTGAGAGAAATGTGATGGGTGTTTTTGGGATTATCAAAATTTTAAGATACATCTACCCTTACCACTGGAGCATAATGCATTATTGTTTATTATATTATTTTAAAAAGCTTACAGTATACGTCAATATTACATATAAATCTACTATCTACTGTAAACCTATTATACTTCAAAACTAAACCCTTTTTAATATTAGAGTTTTAAATAAAACCTTCAATGACTCTAAAAAGTATTTTATGCGGTCTGATTAATAAATATTATTTGAATTGACAGGTTAATTAAATGCTGCTTAATGGAAAGGCTTTTGTGAAAATATGAATTTTCATTTTAATATATCCCTGGTGCATAAATCTAAATATCATCTCTTTTTTTCCCGTGCACCCGACCAAGTTAACATGGACGTTAACGTTAATGCTAACCGCGACACCAGAAACCATGGCCATAATGCGTTGCGGCGTTTTGCGTGCTGCTGTTCGTCAAAGTCAGGCACCGTCTTCTCATCTTCCCATCTCGTCTGTCCTGGCCCTGTAATTATATAATTTAATCAAATTACTTGCATATGTTGCCAAAAAAAAAGGAAACGCCGAAACCTAAAACCCCAAAAAAGAAGGAAGCGAAGAAACACTCGAGAGGGAAGAGAGAAAGACTTGCGAAATGACCGAAATGCGGGCCCAAGATAAGTGGCAGCAGAAATAAAAATAAATGCCAACGACAGCAGCTCCTGGCGGCTCCAAAATGCTTTATAGCCGCATTTCTGACAGTGAAATGTGATGTGCCGCCTGCGTGCGTGCAATGGGCAAGGATATTTGCGTACTTTAACATTCATCATCATTACTCTTCCGTTGCGGTTGCATTTTAAATTTTTAGGCGCAACTTACCTTGACAGGCGGCTTGACAGTTGCAAATTGCAAGCTCCGGCTGACGGCCAAAAGCTAGTCGCTACGCACGCCATTATCGTTAGAGAACTTGAAAAGCTTTCATTACATGCTATCAGGTAGCAGAGAGCATAAATCATTAATGAATTATTTTTATTGTAGTAGTTAGGTAAATTAGAAGACAATAATGCAAATATATTATTGTTGCTAATTTTTAGGAATTTTTTTACAATTTATGTTGAGTATAATTGTAAACCATAGTTGTCATGGATGTAGATACGCCCAAAATATTATTTTTAGTAAAACGGTTCTAGAAGCCTTTTAAGTCCTTGAGAAAACAAAAAAAAAAAACATTGTTACAAGGGTATTATTTATAGACTTAGACTATAATAAATAAGAATTAATTAATAAATGAATAAAAATTGATTTGTCCCTTGATTTATTTATGTGCCTGAATTTTCATATTATTTTGAAAAGGGAATTTGTGCTATTTTAGTTTACATCTGGACATCTGTCCTGTCAATAAAGAATTTTATTTTGCAACAGTTATTGCAATAAAATTCAATTTTATTTTAATATAAAATATACTCTTAAATTAAATTAAAATTAATTTGAAGTGAATTTAAACTTATTTTTATGTTTTTCATTTTATTCCTTTTTTAATTATTTCCGTGTAAGTACAATCGAAATAATAAAAAAATAATAAAATAAACTCTCAAATAAAAATTAAATTTTTTTGTAGTTAATTTAAATTTATTTTTAAGTTTTTCAATTTATTCCATTTTTTATTATTTCGATTGTACTTACACGGGGGCCAGGTGGTAACTAGTTAATCTGTTTATTTGCAATAAATTTCAATTGAACTTTAATATAAAATAAACTTTTTTATTATATGTAAATTACAATTAAGTGCATTTATTTAACTTTTTTTTTTCATTTTCATTTTAATCCAAGTGGTAACTAGTTACCCTGTAACCGATAAGGTACATGTGCGCCTGCAGCGAGAAATCCTCCCCCGACTCAAGCTGGTCACACTGAAAGACGAGGCGTATGTATACAAATTGGCGTAGTGTGTGAAAAATCGTATTTGCCAAATAATTATTATTATTGTTGCTGAATTGCACATTGTTGTGTGAAAAAGTTCCTGCTTCACAAAGAGCACAAATCGAGCTTAGCCCGCCTCAACTACATATCCGTCTTGGCCAACGCAACCTCCAGCCACCGCACACACACCAAAGCCAGCCCGAGATTTCGCACTGTGAGTCACTTGTCCAGATTTCCCCGAGAGCCGTACGTAGACAGCAGACGTCGCCGTCGCTGCGCAACCACTTGCTTGGCAATTACTTAAGTCACCTTTTTGAGGCAAGCAGCAAATCCAGACATGGCCGCCGTGGAGAACAATGAGCCCCGCACGGAGCTGCAGGAGCTGCAGTTCAAGTCCGGCCAAGTGGCGGATGAGTCGTTGGAGAGCACACGCAGGATGCTCAGCCTGATGGACGAGAGCAAGGAGGCGGGCATCCGCACGCTGGTGGCTCTCGACGACCAGGGCGAGCAGCTGGACCGCATCGAGGAGGGCATGGATCGCATCAACGCGGACATGCGGGAAGCGGAGAAGAATCTGAGCGGCATGGAGAAGTGCTGCGGAATCTGTGTTCTGCCCTGGAAAAAGGTGAACATCAAGGATGACGGCGAGAGTGCCTGGAAGGCCAACGACGATGGCAAGATCGTGGCCAGCCAGCCGCAGCGCGTCATCGATGAGAGGGAGCGCGGCGGAATGGGCGCTCCGCCGCAATCGGGCTATGTGGCGCGTATTACGAACGATGCCCGTGAGGACGAGATGGACGAGAATCTGGGCCAGGTGAACTCCATGCTGGGAAATCTGCGCAACATGGCGCTGGACATGGGTTCGGAGCTGGAGAACCAGAATAAGCAGGTGGACCGCATCAATGCCAAGGGCGATGCCAACAACATACGCATGGACGGTGTCAACAAGCGCGCCAACAACCTGCTCAAGAGTTAAATTCGCACAAAGACGGTCTCAATTCAAAATCAATAGTGAAACACGATAGCCAGGAATCCACGGAATAGCCAGTCAGTCCCCCCTCCCACTACCATCAACCAGGCCAGAGAGGGTACGAACCAAAAAATGTTGTGTGGGCACAAACAGCAGCAGCAGCTGTTACTGCAGGCTACTGCTTTATTTATACTATATATTATATACAAATACAAGTAGTATACTTGACTCCGACTCCTGGCGGGGCGGCAAACGTAACGGACCCCAGCGCACCTCACCAGCCGGAAGAACTTGCTACCTTCTACGACTATACTTACTCTACTATCTACATATATTTACTGCGAACCACAAAGTAACTACTTACTATTACTTACACTCGTGTACAAACAAGGAAACAATTTTATTATGAGATTTACCAGACGATGGACGTACTCTGTTTTTGGTACAAAACTTTTTGAGCATTTTACCAAACTCTGTGTGGAATCAAAGACCATGTAACTACTGAGATGTATGGATATATTTACAATTTGTAGAACCACCGATCACCACCGATCATCATTTGTGGTGTCTCATATCGTAGCCAATTTTATGTTCTCCCATTGTTGAGAGCCTCTTTGCTTGATGCCATTTACTCACAGTCCAGCACAGATTCTATTGAATTAATGATGTAACCTAGACTCGCACTCCCCCTGTTTCCCAAGTGAATGTAACCGAATGAGTTTCGCTTAGCCTAAGTAACTACTGTTGATTGCAAGTAATAATCGACCGACCTGTTTGTGCGCAAGATATTTCTCGTTAATTATTATATTGTATTACGAACGTGTATAGCCAATTAGATAACATTATTTATCGCTTACATTCTTAGCTCTTAAAATGCAATTATTTGAAAATAAACGAATTCACCACCAAATATGAACATATTTATGGATTTATTGCACTTTACAAGAGGATTCTTAGCCGATTAACTGAGAATTTTTATGGCACTCGGAAGTAGTTGCTGGTTGCTATGTAGCCGGTAAATTCGTCGTCGTCCACGTCGTCACAATCGCCAGTCCGGGCAAACTCAATTTCTGGCGCCGCCTCCACAGGAATGTACACAATGCTTCCTCGCGTCAGCGTTATCTCCTTGGGTCCTTCCTTCGTCTGAAGGCGCAAAAGGCGCGAGCCCTTCAGCACAATCAGAATGGAGCCGAAGGCCTGAATTTGCAGCTTGTACGACGCGAGGCTGGGATGGATGTTTACGTGGATCACCGCAAAGTCCGGCACGGGCGGTATATACACCTGCACCTGCTCGTCGACGTGATAGGGAATGAACTCCTTGCGATCGGGATGCCTGCTCTCAAAGATCACGGACTCAAGCAGCTGGTCCACATCCTTGTACTTGGGCGTCAGGCCGGCACGTATGACGTTGTCCGAGCAGGCCATGCACTCCACGCAGTCGCCGTCGAGGTAGGCGTGTATCTCGTTGGCCCCCAGATAGATGGCCTGGCCGGGCTTTAGACGGACCAGATTGAGGAAAAACAGCGACAAGACGCCCACATCGCCGGGAAAGTCCTTGCTTACATTGGTGAACACTTCCAGCAGACCGTTTGACTTTAGCTCTGAAAGCAATGCGCTTTGAGACAGCGTTGGATGGAGGCTACCCCAGTTATTGGCTCACCCTTCTGGTAGTCCTTAGCAATGGCCTTTATGCATTTGGCAATGTCCGCGTCGTCGGTCTTCATCAGCTTGGCGTAGCACAGCTTGACGCTGTCGGCGTTGGGAGCCTCGTGAAGTTGACCCACTGCCTCCGGCCCAATCAGCTGGCTAAGCGGCTGGAACTCGTCAATGTTGTCTTTTATGTTTCTGGCCGGCTGGAAGCCAACTAGTGCCAGGAACGGCGTCAGAGCAATGGCCAGTTCCGGCTTGTGGTTGGGATCCTTGTAGATGTCCGGGCGCTCCCTGTGCAGCCGCTCCGCCTCGCACTTGTTCGGATGAACCTGGATACTGAGCGCCTGGTTGATGCTCAGCACCTTGAACAGGTAGGAGAGGTCCTTCTTCAGCACACGGTCCAGCGTCTCGCCGGTTTCCTTCACCACGGACACGCCGCAAACATGAGTGCCCATCCACATCTCCGCGTAGGGCTCCTCCTCATTGAGCGTAAAGTCCGGATCGTTGGCCATGGCGAGTTGGGCCACCGCCGAGTTGATGCCTTTGCGGCCCCAGTCGTAGTTTTTCACCCAACCAGTCAGCTCCATTTTTTCCCCGAGTCAAAAGCAACAACTGGCACAACCTGCTTTATCAAAAAATTCTGATATCAGTACGGTTGGGCGGTGAAGTCTGGCAATGCTGCTCAAGGTCAAACTTGCACTGGAGAGGGTCATAGCTTGAATTGACTTTTTCTGGCTCTCTGAAGGGTTGTGGGGGGGGCGGGTGGCAGATCAAACATTTTGAAAAGCATGACGAGGCGTGGGGAGGCTGGTAATGCCAAAGAAATGCATAAAACTAATTAGTCGCTCGGCCGACGGTTTGGCAGCTCTGCGAGACTAGTGTGACCGCTCACTGGATGCGGATTTTTGTGAATTGAAAATGCGGCTAATTTTGCGCAATTTTCAAATGCAAGAGAGAAATTATATTTCCCTACAGTCATGGTCGAGTTTCTTAAACAAAAACACCTTCATTTTTACAAATATAATGTGGTTTTTATTAATTTTTTACAAACTCTTACAATCTTTAATTCAAAACAGTTCAAAAGTTGACAATTTTGTCATTTGGTTTTCACGCTGTCGCTATCGTCTATTTTGTCAATCACCTGTTTTAAACAGTCCTTGGTTGATGTCTTTTCCAGATCGCAAATGCGCGTCAGGTCCATGGTGGCAATCTGCTCAATCATCTCCTTGATCTTCTCCTGTTTGATGATTGACTTAACGGACTGCCGAGCCCCTGCACGGCCGCCAGTGACCCCCTGGGGGCTCCTTGGCTCCTGCTCTGCGGAATCGTTTTCGATATGCTTTCCCTTGGCCCGGTAGTGCTGCTCTATGATCTTACGTATTTTCAGCTTGGTGGCGGCTCTTGATTTCTTAGTCGTTTGTCCCATGGCGAGATTCCGAAGCTCCTGGAAGTTTATCTCCTTGGCTGGCGGCTCGACGGGTTCTGTTTCTGGTTCTCCCTCTGCTTCTGCCTTGTCTTTGTGTTCAATGTAGTCCAGTTCTAGGGACATCTCCTCCACCGTGGCGACTATACCATCGTCGTCATCGAAATCAAAGCTTGGTTTACTCTTTGGTTTCTCCCTTTCCCTTGGAGTTTCTTTCGCCGCTGACGTTATGGGAGGTACTTCCTCTTTTTTGGATTCTGGAGCAGCCTTCACCTTCTTCTCCTTTACTTTGGGCTTCTCCTCAACGAGGGGAGCAGCAGTTTTTACCTTCCTTTCTTTGATTTTTGAGTTTGCCTTGGGAGGCGCCGGCCGTCGCTTTAGGATTCCAATGCACGGCTTCGTTTTGATTCTCACAGGAAGCAGGGAGTTGTACTGGATACCGATGCTGTTAAAGCAGTCAACAAACTCCAGGTTATCAAAGTCCTCTTGGAGCGATGACCACAGCTCCGTATTGTGTTTATTTTTGGCCTCAATCAGGAGATGGGTGAATCGTTCCAGCTCCGCTTGAGTATAATTCATTGACTCGTCCTTGCTGTAGGTCCACTCATCGCGTATTTCCATGAAGCGTGAAACGCCGCTTTGTGCGGCCAAGTTTGCAATGTGCACGGAAACGTTCGAAGCGCCAGCCTCCAGGCGATGCAATCGAGAAAGGGCCGCTCCACCCGGGTAGTTGGTGCCCGAGATGACAAGCAAGAAGACAGTCATGCCCACGTTCAGGAGGATGTGAGCTGCGGAGGCGAGTGCCAGGAAACTATGCCACGTCGACTTGGCGCTGTTCATCCAACTGAAAAGGAAAATAATAAGTTATCCATGCCGTAGAGTAACTGAAGCCCAACTCACATGCGTTGGCAGGCGCAGGCTGCCGTTATATTGAGAACTGGGAACACGTATATGATGAATCGCAGCTCCTTGTGGGGCAATATGGAGTACAACAGCACAAAGGCCAGAGCTGACAGAGCCAAGGGTCGTATGCGTGGCTCCAGGGCAATGCCGATGGGCACAAACACCAAGGAGGCACCCATGGCCCGGGGCAGGGCCGAGTAGAAGTACCACAGGAAGGGCGACGTGCCCCAGTTGGAGCTCTTGTTCAGAATGGTATTGTACCAAAGAACCTCACCCTCGGGCCACAGCAGGCGGCGCCAAAAGAACGAGTCCACCAGCACGGTGGCCGCCAAAATGCAAATACCTGCTGGCAAAGCAATCTTCAGCATCCTAATAATAAATAAACGAATGAGTATGAAATAATGTGTCAGAGATGGATCACCACCGCGCACCCGTCAATGGAGAATTTGCGCTGCAGCAGGCTGATCGCCAGCAGAAAACCCAAAAATAGTGCCAACTCGGAGCGAAAGACGAGGATGGCGACGCCAGAGCATACGATGAACGGTTTGTGTTGGTCGCGCAGCCAATAGGCAATAGCATAGAGCACTGCAAAGAACCCAATTCAATACAAAAAGTGGCCACAGACACGGACTACTTACCAATTGGCAAGGCAAAAATGTTTGGCAACGGCCGCGTCATGTAGAACATAAAATGGAACTGCGTAATTGTTATGGCAGTGAACCACAGCCGCACCTCTACGCCATAGATCTTGGTCACGGCTTGCCGCAGATTAGTCCACGCCACGGATATGGCTCCGGCCAGGACAAGGCGCACTACATGGAATAAAGATTAATACTGGAGAAGTTGCAGAAGTTGGCGAGCTGCCTTTTACCTACATATTGCGCCCAGAACTTATTAAGGTTCAGCGTCTCGAAGAGCAGCACAAACGGCGCGGAAAGCATGGACACCACCAGAGGTCCAATGAATGTGCGAGGCACCACCCCAGGATACTCATGGTGATCGTACTGGGGAGGGTTTAAAGATGGATTTAAAAGAAGATTTAAGTATTTAAAGTAACACACCTCCGAGAAGTTGTTGCGCAGGTACAGAATGTCGTGCATGGCCTGCAGATTGAAGCTCTCCTCCACCTTGGTGAAGGGTGTGTACACCAGATGGGCAGCCGCCGTTAGAAACACCAGCAAGTCCATGGCGATCTTTGGTCTTCGGGAGGTCGTGGTTGGTATTATAAATGCTGGAGCAGCGCCCGTCGTATTACATAATGTTCACCGACTTGTATATTCCTTGTTGTATTTATCTATATAAGCCGCGTGGTGGCTGCAATGATACCATTAGTGTTCCTTTCCCGGCCGGCGTTCCGCTAAGGTTGCACTTGGAAACCTTTTTGGTTGAAGAACCAACCGTGTGCTTCACCCGCCAGACAAAGAGTACCAATGAGCCAGATATATATGCTCAGTGGCGAGTAGAATGTGTGTGGTTCCAAAATAAAATCGAAGTAGATATATAAATAGATCCATCCACGTCGAGACCACAACAAGAACGAAGAACAAGAGAAACAACAACAGGTCGCGCCGAACAGCTGATTGTGCGTCACAGAGGCACTGCGTCAATTGTCACTGTCCAACACTGATCAAATCGCTGTCATCGATAACTACTTCAACTCGTCCCTGGTTTAGCTTTTGAAAATTCAAGTCATCCTCTTTTCTTCACTTCCGCTCTTCGTAGAAACATGTCGAAAATCCGCCTGTTAAAAGAGGAAATTGAAAAGTTCCACCAGAAGTCATTGCCTAGATATGACGGCTTGAGCCCGGAGGACTTGTATGTGATGTATAAGAAGCTCCAAATGGAGCTGGAGCTTATTCAGGTGCAGGAGGACTACATTAAGGAGGAGCAGCGCAATCTCAAGAAGGAGTTTTTACACGCCCAGGAGGAGGTGAAGCGCATCAAGGCCGTGCCTCTGGTGATTGGCCAGTTCCTTGAGGCGGTCGACGAAAATAACGGCATTGTGGCGTCCACCACCGGCTCCAATTACTATGTTCGCGTTCTGTCCACCATCGACAGGGAGCAACTAAAGCCCTCCACTTCGGTGGCACTTCACAAGCAGAGCAACTGCCTAGTGGATCTAGTGCCGCCGGAGGCTGACAGCACGATTTCGATGCTGACGCCGGACGAAAGGCCCGCCGTCACCTATTCGGATATTGGGGGCCTGGACTTGCAGAAGCAGGAGATACGCGAGGCTGTGGAGCTGCCGCTGACCCATGCCCAGTTGTACAAGCAGATCGGTAAGCATATCCGATGTTGTTCTCTTCCCCCTCATCAAGTCCCATTTTAAGGTATTGATCCGCCACGTGGAGTGCTGCTCTTTGGTCCACCGGGATGCGGCAAAACTATGCTGGCCAAGGCCGTGGCCCACCACACCACCGCCTCCTTTATTCGTGTGGTTGGGTCCGAGTTTGTCCAGAAGTACTTGGGCGAGGGACCACGCATGGTGCGAGATCTTTTCCGCCTTGCCAAGGAGAATTCTCCGTCCGTCATCTTCATCGATGAGATCGACGCGATTGCCACGAAGCGCTTTGATGCCCAGACGGGTGCGGACCGAGAGGTGCAGCGTATCCTGCTGGAGCTGCTTAACCAGATGGACGGGTTCGACGAGACCACCAATATCAAGGTGATTATGGCCACCAACCGCGCTGACACCCTGGATCCGGCTCTACTGCGCCCCGGGCGTATGGACCGCAAGATAGAGTTTCCCTTGCCGGATCGTCGTCAGAAGCGCCTCGTCTTCTCCACAATTACCTCGAAGATGAATCTGGGCGAGGATGTGGACCTGGAGGATCTAATCGCGCGTCCGGACAATATCTCGAATGCAGACATCAATGCCATATGCCAGGAGGCGGGAATGCATGCAGTGCGCGAAAATCGCTATGTGGTCAACTTCAAGGACTTTGAGAAGGGTTACAAGACCAGCGTGCGCAAGGACGAGACTCAGCACGAGTTCTACAATTAATCTAATGATATAAGCCACAGCCACATTACTGATAACTGCTATCAATGTTGAATATTTGATAATTAAATAAAAAAAAAAACAAACCTTTTACATCTTTCATTTTTTCTAATTATTCTTTTCAAAAAGTGATAAAACATTTAAAATTCGATTTCAGTAATCGATTCGTCGATTAATCATTTAATCGATTTAAATATCTATCAAACCGAACAGCTGTGTTGGTTTAAACTTGTTTTGCGAATTTTGCCGGCATTTCGTTCCTTTTAATCTGTTTTCGTTATTGTTTCCGTGCCTCCAAGATGATGCATTTGGAGCGGTATGTGACGAAGATTAAGCCCGCCATCGAGGGATTCATAAAGGAGCCCAACAAGAACAACCTGTCTGCGGTGGAGCGCGAAATCGAGGGATTTAACTTTGGCGAAATGCGCATCTACCAGGTGCAAACGCTGGTTCCCTTGGTGCTGAAGCTGGACGAGCTGTCCGGGTAAGTGTGACTGCTGCACACTTCCTCCGCGTGCCACAGTTCTAGTATCCTAAAAATCTTTGCGGTTTCTCACAGGGAGAACCAAGAGCTGCGCACCAGCCTGATGAACTGCCTGAGAAACATTGTCTCGCACACATACCTGGCGGATGACAAGGGCTTGCGATCCATCCTGGTGGTGGTGCTGCAACAGATTCGCGATCCTAAAGCGGCGGCTATGCTACCAAATCTCTCCGAAGAAATCAAACTGGCAGCAATACAGTGCATTTTCGAGGCACTGCGCCGGTCCACCAGCGATGTACTGGAGTCGTTTTACGTCAAGGAGACAGCCATGCTGCTGGGGCAGATCCTGCTCACTCTCGTGGAGATCATTGAGCGGGAAAAGTATCGGAAATTGGTGCAGTCAGCCCTGCAGTGCCTGCTGGTGGCCTTCTATGTTCACGACGAATCCGATCCGGTGGATGTGGTGCTGCGCAATCAGGTGGCCGATACCATTTTCATATTCCTTCCCAAGGTCCTTATAGTACTTTTCAAGACGTCCTTAAAGGATGACACGGTTGGCGAAACCATAAAATCGGTAAGCAGAGTCTTGAACGCCTCTTGTGATCCATAATAATAAGGTATTCTCTAGATGGCCATTCAAGCCCTGGGTCGCATCATCTGCATCATGTTTGAGGAAACCACGGACGAGTATATGAAAATGCGTTACGACGTGGATGCCTTTCGAAACCTCTTCAGCAGCTCCAACGGCCGCATCGAGCCGGATGGCGGCGAGTTCAACTATTTCGGCAAAAAAAAGGGCTCCATCGAGCAGAATGAGGAGCGACTGCATCAAATGCAATCGGAGCTGCGTTCGCCCCAATGGGTGGCGGCCACATCTCGACGCCTGCGGCCCATTTTCGTGGAGACCAGCATTTTGAGGGCACACGAGGCTCTAAAGCTAAGAAGGAGCTATGCCGAAATGTGCTGCCTGCTGCTCAGGCACTGTGCCCACAACCTGCGAAGCAACTTTCTCCACATCCTGGAGAGCGTGCTGGCCCTGTCGGAGGACGAGGACCCCGAGGTGGCCCAGCGATGCAGGGACACCCTGCTGCATTTGCAAGAGGTGCCCAGCAGCCAGGGCATCTTTGATGAGAATGCCGAGATGCTACTCGATGCTCACCTGAACAAATGGCCACGAATCCTGCACCGCTGCGAGGACAACGAACAGTTCGCCGAGCTGCTCTTCTTCAAGGGATTCTTGCGCAGCGTCAATGCTCAGAAGCTGCAACTGCTGCTACTGGTCCCCAAGAACCTGGAGATGTTCGTCACCTGCCTGCTGACGGCCCTTGACTTGAGCCCCAGCCGAGAGCTTCTGAACGAGGAGTACTCCCTGCGTCGCATGCGCGAAGGCGAGTCCAAGGACTTGGCAGCAGAGCTGTCCAAGCTGAAATGGCGCCAGTTCAAGCATTTGAGCTCCGACCGAACCGTTGCGATCCTGTATGACATTGCAGCAATTTTGGGAGCTGAGCCCGCATTGAACCGCCTGATCTTCGACTATTGCCAGGACTTGATTAAGCAGAAGTCCCTGGCCATGAACGAGGCTGTGTTACTCCTAACCCTGATGGTGACGCGGCCGCCGGTGAAGGCGGCGCGTGAAAGTCGCCTGGAGCTGGCGAGACTTTTACTGGACCAACTGCTTGGCGATGAGCACTGGAATCTGGCCCTGCAGCCAGACGCAGCCTGGCGACTCAAAGTAGACAAGCCCACTCACTGGTTTGAGGAGCGTACGCCGGGTATCTATTCCTCGGCAGTGGAGGTGCGCACCCAGGACTGTGATTCCGATGACGAGGAGTCGGAGCAGGTGGTCAGCAAGCGAGTAAGCATTGCGGACGCCCAGTTTAATGTGTTACACACCTGCCTGGTGCTAGATGCAGTAGGAAACTGTGCCTCCTTTATTGGCGACACCTTCGACAGGTACATATTCCTGACTCTGCACAAGGTGCTCCTCAAGGTGGCTAGCAGCAACACCATTGTCCATCAGGCGGCCGGCTTCGCCTTCGTTTCCATGCAGCTGGCCTTGAAATATGCCGAGCCATCGCACTTCATCGAGTGCTCCACGGACTACATCACTTTCCACCTGAACGCGTTGCTGAAACGCCGCTCGACCGAGAGCACCGCTGCCGTGGACATTCTCACCGTGGTGCTGCAGTACAGCAGCCGTGGCAATGTGCCCCACCTGGACAGCTTATTCCATACCATACGCGAGGAGTGCTCCAAGTCCCACCAAACGGCCAATGTGCACTCGTATTTGCGCGTGTTCAATGCATTCCTAAGGCACGTTTCCGACTGGCAAGGTGACGCCGAGGCGGAGGTCAATGCCGTCGATCTGCCAATGCAAGTGGACGATGAGCGACAAAGTGTTCTCGTCTCATGGATGAATGTGCTTAAGAAGCCGCAGTTGCTGGACGATTTGAATGGCGGCGATGCCGATATGACCGAAGCGCCTGCCCAGGATGACCAGGAAAAAGCAGATGCAGACGATGATACAGTACCGGAGCCCATGAAGCCAGTACTGCCGCGCCATGTGGAAATGGTTAAGGACATACTAAGCCAGGTTATCAAGTTCGTTTCGACTGCTGAGCAATCGCAGCAGATAGCGGCCATTGAATGCATCTCCAGTGGCTTGCCACTGCTGGCCGCCTATGAGAACGAGCTCCTGCCACTGGTTCATGTAGGTATTCAAAAAGATTTTTGATGACAACTGAAAAGAATAAAACAAAGAAGTTATAATTTTTTATTCTAACAAGAAAAGAAGCTAACTTCGGCATGTCAACATGGCAATGGCAACATGGCATGCCATGGTCAAAATTTGCTGTCGCGATTTATTACTTTACATATATTTCATTTTTTTTTTTTTTTTGTTAATTAGGGTTTGTGGCAACCCCTGGTCGAGAAGTTTCGCCAAAAGGATGCCCTGGTCCTCAACCGTTGCTTCACTCTGCTCCACTTACTGGGCGTTCATGCCAAGGATTTTATACTGAAACGAAGTCTCAGGTGAGTTGACATCTTCTCCCCGAATTCCTTAAGCATTTTTAAGTGCCGTCTTTTCAGCGATGTGATACCTCAACTGAAGCAGTTCCTCAAGGTGGCCAGCCGGCACAGCAGCAGCAGCAGCAGCACGGAAGCCAAGCAGCAGGCCAAGACCCAGGAGTACAAGCTGCAATTGAAGCTACTCCAGAGCCTCGCCGACTTCATACTCGGTCTTCAAATAGAGGGAAAGCATCTGCATGAGCTAATGTCGACGGCGGCGCTCTATCTCGCGCAGGAGCAGCCGCCGGAACTGCAGGCGCTGGCCAGACAGTTTTTCCTCGAGCTGGCGGTCTACAACGGTCCCTTTGTCTACGTGACGCTCCTGCAGCGGGCTCATCTCAAGGACTACAATGTTAACGTTAACCAGATCCTCGAGGCCATGGGCTTCATCCTGGCGGCGTATGACCTTGACCAATAAAGAACAACAGACAGTCGCCAATCCTTTTTATTATGTATTTCACAATTGCTCTAATTCTGTTGTTTCTGGTTCACTCGATGATTAACATTACAGGCTTTAATGCTAGATGTGTCTTTTAATGCGCTCACATACTGTCTGTAAGAGGAGTATGCCATAGTTTATGGATCGAAGAAATCATTGGATTATTTATTATTGAGGTATCTCTAACTTGAATAGTTTTATTAAATATAAACAAGGCAAGGGTTTGTTTGAACAAAACGTTTTTTATACACAAATGAAGCGTGGTGGTTCGCGAACAAACAAAATTGAAATAGAATTTCCCGTTTGGTGGCCGAAAAAAAATTAAATGCTATGCATAAACAAACACTGTCTCTTCTTTCTTTGCAATTTGTTCACTTACAAGTGGAACCGCAGATGCTTGGCACCGATATAACTTAGCATCCGACTTCTAAAGCCACTCTATACAATATAACATATCTCCTCCGATCTGTATCAAATATAGCTGAATTTATAAAACGATTGCTGTCCTCCAGTTCATCATCCTCATCAGGCTGCAATACTTGTACTTAAGTAGTGAAGCTAGCAGCTCGCTGTGTGCATATAAAGTCTATTGAGCATCTCCTCGGAATCCTCTGCCGTTGCCTCTTTGATCGTTTTAAGCTGCACTGCTCTGCGGTTGTGGGTTCTCAAGCTGTTGGAAAATGTGTTGTGTTGTGTTTTAGCTATTGAAGTTAACTGAAGGAAACTGACTACGCCAGCCAGTTCATCAGGCTGTTGGCGTAGGCCATGGGCTTGACGTCGGGATGCGGCTATAGAGAGAGATCGTTTATACATCATCGTCTGCACCATTCTATATGCTCACACTTACCACTGCCTCGAAGGATTTGTAATTTGGTTTCAAGTTGTTTCCCTTTATGGTAATAAATGCGCCCATATTTCCCATAGTATCACTGAAAGAAAAAGGCCGCACATTGAAAAATGTATGTCATGTCATTCAGGAATTATTAGCTATACTTACCAATAGTTGGGAGCTGAGAAGACTGTTATGCATTGACCATTGTGGGCCACCTCATAGCCCATATCCTTGACCTCGTGACTGCGTATAATGTAGTCCAGGTTGTTGTTTTTGCAGAACGCCTCTGTCACGTCCGGACCGAACTGGATGCCAACTCCGCGCTTGGATGGACCGCGTCCCATCCACTGTTGCGGATCGGACCACAGAAGCTCGCACATGAGCCCCTCCTCGGGCGGCTGGCAATTGCGCTCAATTCGCCGGATATTGTCCAGGGTGACATTGTCCGAGGAAAAGAGACCGCCGTGCATGACCAGAATCTTCTCATTGATGCAGTGACACAGCGGCAGCCAGTTGAAGACCTGCGTGAATATATCGGCCATGGCGCTGGTGTACTTAGCCGTCACTTCGCCGGTGAATCCATACATTTGGTTCATGTTGATGCTCTCATGGTTGCCTGGAGTTCATCCGATCGATTAATTTGTGCTTATAGAACACAAAGCATCACCACTTACCACGTGACAAGAAGAAGTGATTGGGATACAGCAGCTTGAAGCCAAACAACGTGAATATGCATTCCACGGAAAAGGAGCCTCTGTCTACGAAATCGCCATTGAACAGGTAGGGATTCTTCTCGGACGGCAGTCCGTTTATCTCGAAGATATTCATCAGGTCGTAAAACTGGCCGTGAATATCGCCGCAAATCGTAAACTTCTCCTCGTCCGGCACAGTGATGTCCACCAGCGGGGGCTGAGCGCGCATATACGCATCGATTTCGCAGAGTATCTACGACAAAGGGAGCTTCTAAAGAAGGGGGATAATAACGCTGGGATAGAACTCACTTTGTAAGCAAATTTGCGATGCAATCGCTTCTGCTCCTTGTAGTGACTCATTAAGTCCTTCATAAACTGCAGAGTCACCTTGCCATCCTCCAGCTGTGGCCCCTTGTAGTCATCCTCAATAGCTGGAAGTTAGATGACCTTTTTATCTCTTTTCCCGGCGAGGTGCAAGCTGTGAGCCACTTACTTATATTCTCCATATCTCTGTACATCTCGGAAAGCGTCTTCTCGGGCTTGTCGATCGCAATTGCCCGCTCGAAGGCGCGCATTTTGACGATCTTGTTGCACTCGGTGAATTTCAGCTTGGCGTCCTTGTCGTTGGGTCGGCACTTGGCCACCTAAAAGTGGAGTGCATGTGCGTTTCAGGGGGTCATTAGTGAGTCATAGAGCCGCTGGGTATGGTTACTCACAAATTCAAAGTCGCAGAGGGCCTGCTTGAACTTGCCAAGGGACATGTGTGCCGCTGCCCGACGATAGTATCCCTTGAGGTAGGCTGGGTCCGCCTTCACCGCCGAGATGCCGTCCTGCAGAGCGTAGCCGAAGCTCTCCTGGCGAAGGTGCGCCAGCGATCGGTTGGCGTAATATATCGCGCTGTTCGGATGCAGTTCTATGGCTTTGGTGTACATGTCGATGGCTTTTGTGAACTCCTTGGCTGCGCATGGTGAGAGGGGAGGGGGAGGCGGTCAGTATTACTAATTAGGCCCGTCGAGTGGAAGTGGCCGGGGCCGAAGACTTGTAAATTATCACACAGCGATAGCTTCTGTATCTCCGCTTTAAGGTTAGGGTGAAGTGGCCCTCCGAAACTAGGGCCGCCCGGAGTGCGCTGGCGCTGACGCCTGCACGATTTCCACCTGGCGTGGGCATCGCGGTGCAAGTGATGCGGGGGCGGTACTTACTTTTGAGCAAATCGTTTCCCTGATTCTTGAACTGCTCGGCCGCGGCAAAATCCAATTCCGCTTTCGAACTGGCATTTGTCTCCGCCTCCGGCTCCTTGGGCCCCGTAATCTCTGCAGTGGCCGTGCCCTGCTGCTCCTGCTGGCCCTCGTTAGCCTTTTGTATTTCTAGCTCAGACGAAGACATGTTTTTTTGTAACAAAATTATTTTCTTAAACTTATTTACTGTCTGAAAACGTTCGAGGGTTGGAAAACGACAGATGAATTTAGTACTAGTGTTGCTCAACACGCGGCATGTCTTGGCGATACCTGAACTACGGTCTATCGGGTTAATCACTTGTATGAACCGTGGCGCGTTGCGTTTAAAATTCACGTTTTCTGGGCTTCCGGAACGAAATTGTGCTAATTTTTAAAGCTTCCCCCGCAGCTTGGGCAATCGATAACGGGCTTTGCAAAGTTTATCAGAAATCAGCTGTTTTGAGTTAGGTTAGCCGTAGAGCCGAGCTCGTGTCACGGCGTCTCACGTGTGATTGCAAAAATAATTTGCACAATAGAAAAACAAAAGGAAAAACAAGAAATTTCATATTTGAAAGTTGCGTCCCACGAAAAAAATATCCTTAAGCTAAATTATGAAATGGAATAAAGCGGGTTTGACCGAAAGCTTGAGTTTAATTCTGTGATGCGTGCACAGCTTGAAACCAAAGTAGCTCACGTGCGCATCCCTAGCTTAAACAAAGCCGAGCTGTGGGAAAAAATAGAAGTGGAAACGGGTTTTACTGTGGTAACTTGGAAGCGTTCGCTAGCACTCAGCACTTTGGCCACCAGTCTGAAGTTGCAGCAGCATCGACATTAACGCCAACGGATCCCGACTCCGTGCCAGTGCAGCGCGAAACTGATCGATAAGCCACCAGCCAGAGTCAGTGCGGGGGCGTCACCGTCGTGGGAAAAAGCAGCTCACACATAAACAAACGGCATCAAGATGTCTATGAGCAATCTATCAATAGACGGCGAGTTCCGTTACATTATCCAATGGTTCAATGAGTGGAGCGAGCTGCAGCGGGACGACTTTGTCTACGTTCTGGTGGAGTATCTGGCTCGTGGCTGCAGCACAGACGTGGGCGCCGCCGGCGCAGATGGGGGTGGCGGTGTCTATGTGAACGGCCTGGTGAACTCCCTGGCCAATGCAGCCGTGCAGGACAAGCCCATGAGCCTGTTCCAGTGCCGCGTAAGTACCTAGTAGAAAGTTGGAGCGCAGCACAGCAGCGATGCTAACGGTTCATTGTCCGCAGATTAAGCTGTTCCGTGAATGGAGCCCCAAATGGCCGATCGAGTTCAAATGCAAGCTGCAGGAAAAGATCAGCGAGATCGACGAGAAGGTGGGGGAGAAGATCATCAATGAGCTGAGGGGGCCCCATGGTGTGCACAATGGCGACGTTGCCGTGCATTTAAATGCAAATGGGGCAACGAGCGACGATGGCGGCGAAGAGCTTGAACTGGAGCAGCCGGCGGTGGTCGTTGTGGAGGCTGAGGTCGCAGCTTCAGCTCCAGCGCCAGTGGTTGTGGCAGAGCCAGCTCCTGAGGCTGAGGCAGACAATGACAATCGCTTAGCGGCGGTCTTGAGCCAAGAGACGCCCGTTGATGATGATGACGACGACGTGGAAGAAGAGCCACGAGCAGAGTCTGCTGGCAATACCACTGCCGATGTAAATGGCCATTATCCAGCGGCTGCAGTGACAACGATTGCAGTGAATACATCTCCATCGCCATCGCCATCCCCATCTCATTCCACGACTCCAGCGATCGTCGAACCTGTAGAACAGGTCGAGAATAGCGTTACAGTCACCGTGGCAGCAACGGCCGCAGAAGTTCCCCCGGTTGCCTAGAGATGCAGCCGAGCCGCTCGTTAAAGACAAACCAGACCGACTATGAAAAGGCCTAATGAGTTAGTTAAGTATTTTAGCTGTACGCCATCCGCCACTTGACATTCCATTTCCACGCGATGCATTTCTAGTTATGTAATCGAGCCCACAATCCTGGGCTCTCGGCCAATAAGTAAGACTTTTTCGCATTCTACATCGAATATCTTAAGAGAGCATAAATTGTAAATTGTAAGCATCATTAAAGGAGAAGTAAAATGCTCCATCCATTCTACACATATCCCGTATCCTGTACATTTTTTTTGCTTTGCTAACTAGCTCGGTTCGACCTCAAAACATGTTTTTGTGTCATCGGGTTGTGGCTGTGGCTGTTCTGGTCGCTGGCCGGTTACTCATAGCGCTCTGGGATCTGCTACGGCTGCTCTTTGGCCAATCTGTGTTTACGGCCTGATAATTGGTTTTCTCGCGTCGCTCTCTTTCCGCTTGTGATTCGTCGCCGTCGCCGCCGCCGCTGAAATCGAAATCACAAAATCAAGAGCTGGAAGTGGAAGTAAGATATGCATGCGCTGGTGTGGAGATTGGTCCAATTTATTTCAATTTCGCGCTTGGACCGACGACGTTGTGCCCGCGGAGTTCGATTCTGTAATTATCTCAACTGAAATGAGTCGTCCAGAAGCACTCGTCGCCAGTCTGTTGTTGAGCATCCTTTTGCTCCTGAGAGGTGAGTGAATCCAGTACTCCCTGCGATTTCCTCGGAAGAACGAAAGACTGAAGAAGCGAACGTGCCGCGCGGGCTGGGTAATTAAGGAACAACCTGCTAAGTGGGTCAAGGCCAACTAGAAATTCCCAGCTGACCAAGCGAAGGGCAATAAACCGCGCGAGCGGTCGCGAACACAAACGCCGCTCCACAAAAGTGAGTGAGTGAGTAATTGCCGCGGGCACTTCTGGTTTGCTGGTTCGCGATTGCCGACATTGACCCTGGCGGCTCGGCTATTTCTTGCCTAGTCATCCAGCCTCTAGTCGGTTCTTCTCATTTTAGTGTATCCCGGTGCCGCTGCCTGCCACTGCATCCGTCTGGGCGAGTGCCCGCCCTTTGCCCGCCTTCTGCTTCACCATGGCCCAGGAGAGCAGGCCGCCGTGTTCGCCAAGGTGCATTCGGCAGGCTGCGGCTTCCAAGGCCTTGAGCTGCTGGTCTGCTGTCCCACATCGCGCAAACGCTACCACGGTGAATCATCCCCGGCCAAGCCAAGTCGCATGCTGCGCTTTGCACCGCCGGACGACCGCTGGATTTGGGATGACTTTGGTGATAGCAAGGCGAGCAGTCATCCCCATGCGCATTCCCAGTCCCACATTGGTTTTTTGGAAATGGAAACGAGTCTGCATGACTACTGGGATTTCAAAGAGCAGCGAAACTGCCCTCAGCCAGTGGAACCGGAGTTCTTTGACCAACGATTTAGTGGTGGACACCACTTTCACTATCACGTGGAACACGGTAGCAGCGATGAAGCGCGTACTCCGCGACCAAATCCCATGGACAGACCAATTGTGTTTCCAGGGGATTTGCGGTTCTTGCGCCAAGGCGGAGACGATACAAGCGCCGACTCCAGTGAAGGACCTCCGCTGGCACCATTTACCACCACTCTACCACCAACGATTATCCCAGCTCCAGCTCCTTTAGCCACAACAATAACCACACCTCCAGCACCCAACGCCGTGATGATAACCCAAGGTAACCTGTCAGGGTGCGGCATAAGCGTGGAGAGCCGACTGCTGGGGGGAAGTCTGGCCACAGCAGGGCAGTATCCGTGGCTGGCCAGGATCGCCTATCGCAATCGAAGTGAGTACTCGCATTAACCGCTTTAAAACCTCAATTTGGAATTTAATAAACCATCCCCAAATCAACGCAACACCCGGTCTGTGTGTTTGTGTGTGAGGGATCTCCTGAAGATCCTGGTCTAGAGCGAACCTGTCCTGTGGGTATCCTAGCCAATCTCGTTGGCCACGATGCCCATTCTTGTGGTGAGATACACTCCGAAGGCAAAGAGCAGAGCAGCCAGCCCCAGGGCCACGGGTCCTCGATTGTTCGGAGGTGCCGAAAATCCAGGGCCATTTCCGTCAGAAGGACCAACTTTTCCCCCAGATCCGCCCTTGCCACACTTTCCACACGGGCCTCCACCGCAAGGTTTTGGGCCACAGGGCTTTCGCTTCGGGGGAGGAGCGGCAGGTTTGCTGCCACGGGAAGGATCGGTATCACTACAGACGCGGATAGGATCGGTAGTTTTACCGCCCTGAAAAGGAGCACCAGGACCAGCACCTCTACCACATCCTCCTCCCTGAGATTGGCAAGGGGCTTGACCTGGAGGTGGTGGCGGTGCTTTGCCTCTGCCGCAGGGACACGCGCACATCTTTTCCTGGGAAATAGATAAGGAAATGGGTTAATGGGTTTTTTCATTCTTATTTTTACAGCCAGCAGCCGTATTAGCTTCCGCTGCTCCGGATCCCTAATCTCCAGTAACTACATTGTCACCGCCGCCCATTGTGTGGTGAACCTGGTCAGCGACCTTGAATTGTAAGTTGAAACCAGAAAGCGAATGGTGCATTCTTAGCCAGGCTATTCTTTCGAACAGATCCCATGTGAGATTGGGAGGCGAAGATGGGTCGAATGTGTTGGCCATCAGCCAGGTTCTGGTGCATCCGAACTATGATCAGCCCCGATATGCCAACGACATCGCTCTTCTGCGACTCAACAAC
This sequence comes from Drosophila ogumai, assembly GCA_018904815.1. Classification (NCBI taxonomy): domain Eukaryota; kingdom Metazoa; phylum Arthropoda; class Insecta; order Diptera; family Drosophilidae; genus Drosophila; species Drosophila ogumai. The sequence goes on along the minus strand of JAEIIJ010010062.1, from coordinate 110,683 downwards.
ACAGGGGGTAAGTCTTCCCGACTCTCTACTCTGCTACTATCTCTGGACTTATGTCCTCCCTTCCGGCAGGAGCCATTACGCCCATTTGCTTACCCTTGAACAGCTCGACGACACTGGGGAACAGGTTGATTGGACAAACGGGAGTTGCAGCCGGTTGGAGTACTAGGAATCCGGAAAGTGAGTCGGAAAAAAATGTATATCGTCTATATCTGGTCTGCTGAATTGTTCAACTAACTGTTACTGTCAAGATCGGCTTACTACGTTTATTCCCGGCTATCCCTGAGAATATATATTTCCCCCAAACTCTAGGTACTGGGCCAAACAATTCCTCCTCCACGGTGCGCTTCATCCGCTTGCCAATAGTGAACACCACCAGCTGCGCCATCGCCTATGCCAGCCTTAGCGAGAACTTCCAGCAGCCGATCGTGATCACGCCGAGCCATCTATGCGCCCAGGGGCAGCCCATGAACGACGTTTGCCGCGGAGATAGCGGCGGTCCCTTTATGGACGACGGAAGCTCTGGTCTATTTGGAGCAATGGGACGCCACACACTAATCGGTATCGTGGCTTTCGGACCAACGCTGTGCGGAGTGACCACCGTTCCCGGGGTTTACACGCTGGTTAGTAGCTTTTCCGATTGGATCGTGCGGAGCATCAACGGAATAACCAATCAATGAGTGATGGTTCGCTTGGCAGCCCAACCCAAGCTAAGTTCATCCAAAGCCTTCTATGCCAAAGTCAAAGAGAATACCCAAGAAATATGTGTATTGATTTGGGATCAATAAAATCATATGAAAATATATATAGCTTTGCTTTCTTCCGTAAAATTGAGAATAGTTTACATCGAAGGTTGGTTAAATACTTATAAATATGATACAGAAAAAGCTTAATTAACGACATTTTTTGGAGGTTACTTTTGAGATTCAACAAACAAAAACAAAGGTGGCCCGTTTTGCACCTTATTAACCATACCCCCTTTACAGAATATAGAAGTGATATAAATACATTCGACTACTTCGTAGACTAAGAATCAATTATATTCAACTTAAGATCACCTATCTGATCCCACTATTACGTTCGTATCTGATTTCGAGAGTCACCCCAAAAAGCTTATGGGACAAAGCTCCTGAGAACACTGTGTGAAGCCATTGGCCCAGCTTCAGTCGTGTGCCAAGCTTCGCTTCGGTCACTCCGCTCTCCGCTTTGTGGGAATTCCGATTTAGTCATCACATCTGTATCGTCCATATTATCGTGCCGTTTATTTTGATAACTGCTTCTGCGATCGATCTGTGATACCGCATAGTACCGAGACCAGGCTAAAGCCAAACCAAATACCCACTGACGACGTCTTGAGAAAGGATTAAGCTTGCGAAACGGAAATGTTTCAACTACCAGTTATTTGCCTGTTTCTGGGCATTTTGGCGAAATCATCGGCGGGCCGTAAGTAAATAAAATTAAGGTTTTTGGCTATGGGACTCCCGCAAGATTCACATCTTCTGGGAATGACAAGCTTATTTGTTTTGCCGCGGGCCTTCTAAAACCTGTTTCCACGCTTCTATAACTAATAACCAAAGATATTCACAATACCGAATGAGAGCGGTTACTTACATGAGTCTTTAATCCCTCTACCTCCAGAGTTCTATTTCCCCAATGAGGCTGCTCAGGTGCCAAACTATGGACGCTGCATCACGCCCAACCGGGAGCGGGCACTGTGCATCCACCTGGAGGACTGCAAATACCTTTATGGCATTTTGACGACCAGCCCCCTGAGAGACACAGACCGCCTGTACCTGAGCCGCAGCCAGTGCGGCTATACGAACGGCAAGGTGCTGATCTGCTGCCCAGATCGCTATCGGGACAGCTCGCCGGCCGCAGTAACGCCGCCTAAACCCAATATCACCAGCACCAGCCTGCTCCCGCTGCCCGGCCAGTGCGGCAATATACTCTCGAACCGGATTTACGGTGGCGTGAAGACCAAGATTGACGAGTTCCCTTGGATGGCGCTGATCGAGTACACAAAAGGTGAGAGCAATGGAAATCACTGGCTCACTTAGCTCACTTTCTTCCCACTATGCAGCTGAGGGCAAGAAAGGTCATCACTGTGGCGGCTCCTTGATCAGCACCCGATACGTGGTGACTGCCTCTCATTGTGTCAATGGTAAGTCGCTGCCCACCGATTGGCGTCTAACAGGGGTTCGCCTGGGCGAATGGGACACCTCCACTGATCCCGACTGCGAGGTAGATGTGCGTGGCATGAAGGACTGCGCCCCCCCGCATCTAGATGTGCCCGTAGAACGCACTGTGCCCCATCCCGCATACATTCCTGGCTCCAAGAACCAAGTCAACGATATCGCACTGCTGCGTCTCGGGCAGCAGATTGAGTACACGGACTTTGTGCGTCCGATCTGCCTACCACTGGATGCGAACCTGCGAGCAGCTACATTCGACGGCATCACTATGGACGTGGCTGGCTGGGGCAAGACGGAGCAGCAGTCCGCCAGTCCCCTAAAGCTCAAGGCGGCCGTCGAGGGATTCCGCTTGGATGAGTGCCAAGGTGTCTACAGTGGCCAGCAGATTCTCCTAGAGGAGACTCAGATGTGCGCGGGCGGCAAGGAGGGCGTTGACTCCTGTCGCGGCGACTCCGGTGGCCCGCTCATTGGACTGGATACGAACAAGGTGAACACATACTACTTTTTGGCGGGCGTTGTCTCCTTTGGACCAACACCATGCGGCCTGGCCGGCTGGCCGGGTGTCTACACGCTGGTGGGCAAGTATGTTGACTGGATCCAGAACACTATCGAACCCTAAATGTTGCGTGGATTGTAAAATTGTGTTTATGTAAATAAATTCGATCAACAAATCTGTTTTTCAATTACTCCTTTAATATTACAGCTTTTTGGGATGCAAAATAAAAAATGTGTGTTTCTTTGCAAAGTTTTTGTTTACAGTATCTATTTAGGATCCCATAACATAAAATTACCCAATTTACATCGCTATCAAAGCGGACAAAACAGCTATAGTTCGTAAACAAAGTCGGAGTCTTCTTCTTCAATAATCTCGACCTCCTCATCATCGTCCTCATCATCCTCATCGTCCTCATCGTCCTCATCGTCCTTATCTACATTTTCTAGAAGCGACACGTTCTCCTTATCATAGTTCTTCTCCTCCTGCTTAGCAGCGACGTCATTCTGCTCATTGTCACCTTTCTTGACAACCTTGAACTTGAGCGGCTCTTTATTGTTGAAGTCCGAAGTTTCTTTTTCACCACTCTCGAACTCCTCATCATGATCTACATTTACTAGGAGCGACACGTTATCATCATCAAATGTTTCTTCCTCCTCCTCAGCAGCGACGCCATTTTGCTCCTTGGGGCCTTTCTTGGGCGGCTCTTCATACTCAGATTCGGAGGATTCTTCTTCACCACTCTCGTCCCCCTCATCATCCCCATCTTTATATGCTAGGGACGACTCGTACGCTTGAATCATGCAAGTGTAATTATAAAATTTCTCCTATTTACCTTCGCCATTTACTAGAATCACCCGAGGTGGTTCTACAGTTATGTGACTGGCATTATTGCCTTCCTGCTCATCTTCATTGGCGTTCCAGTAGCCCAATAAAGAAACCGTGGCATTGCCTGTAACACGGAAACATAAATAGGTACATATAAACATTTAGAAAGTCAAAGTCACCTTTGGCGGTGAACGTAATCTGTTCGCCTCCGCTAAAGTCCAAGTTCAGCGACGCCTGAGGAATCACTTGCGACACAGTGGCCAAAATGAAGTCTTTCTTTTGGTACTTAACGCAAATCTTGGCAATATCGCCCTTCTCGACGGCGACACCGGATATGTGCAGAGATTTCCGCGTCCAGCACACGTAGGAGGTCCCAGGCTTCATTTTTAGACCTAAATAGCGGGAAGTTTATGAATTAGATTATTCTTAAAGGGACGAAACAACAACAAAATGGCGGCGTTAAAAGCCCAAGCACGCGTTTCGAAAGAAAACCGAGCGGACCCAAAAGAAGTCCAGAAGAATCCTTTACCACTTACCAAAAAACATTTTGCAGGAATATTTAATTCCGTAAATAAAAAATGAAAATGAACACAATGACGTCTCAGGGAGCGCAACCTTTGAGAAATGTTACTTTGGAATAAAGCTTTTCAGTTTGGCAACTCCGTTTTATCGGTTTTATCGATTTTGTATTTTTTTATATAATCTTAAATTATTTTTTATTTAAATTATCAGTCGTTTAGGGCATCCCCGGAATACATGTACCTTTGTACCCGTTAGGTACCGGTACAAAAACGCCGGCTAAAGGCAACCGCTGAAGTATTACCATCTGGCAGCTCTGAAAGCAGATGGGCAGTCTGGCAACTCCGACCGGTGGTAAAAATGTTGAAGAATATCTACGTAACGCCGTTAAATTTGCTTAAATCGGCTACCAGCCTGCAGCAACAAGTGCGAGTAAGTGCTATTGGCGATCTTGGAAGCGATCCCCATTTACCACATTCTGATTGCAGACCACATTCGTGCTCAAGCGCAAATATGACCCGCCGCTGCACAAAACCAACGAGAAGCCGCGCCGGATGAGGGCCAAATACTTTATCTACGAGCTTGTGGAGGATACGCTGGTCAAGAAGCGGCCAAACATGGAGGCGGTGCTGAAGACCTTCGTGGAGGGCGTTGGCGACAAGGGTGACGTGGTGTCCATGAAGCCACATTTTGTCTACAACAAGCTGCTCCTCCCTGGCCTAGCCGACTACAATACTCCGGAGAACGTGGCCAAGTACGCCAAAACTGAGGCCGAGAAGTCGGCGGTGAAGCATAGTTCGGCATACGCCCAGCGCACGGTCAATATGCTAGAGTCCATTGTCTTGGCGGTGGTAATGAACAAGGATGAGCCGTGGGTGCTGGAGCCTTGGCACATCAAGGCCTCATTGCGCAAGGCCGGCTTCCACTGCCGCGAGGAGTGCATAACCTTACCCAAGGAGCGCATCGAGGGCCCCGATCTGAAGAAGGAGAACAAGGACTTCTACTGCACCGTGACCATCAACAAGCTGGAGCAGGCGCGGCTAAAATGCCGTCTGCACCACTGGAGCACAGATCCCAGTGAACGACTTCCCTACGTGCTGGAGCACTGGAAGCAGAATTCAGAACCCCTGCTGGAGGTCGGCTTGCCCCAAAAGACGGTAGAGGAGAAAAAATAAACTTGTTGATCTTTGAACAGCGCGAAAAACAAAGTGTGTTTATTTTATTTTAACATGTTATCAAGTTTTGCATAGAAAAGTACTTAAGGCTACTTTACGAGTCTACATATATGATGTGGGTTAAATGGATTAGTGCACTGCTTTCAGCTCCACCTCAAAGACTAGTGTCGAATTGGGTGGGATGGTCGGGGGAGATCCGCGTCCTCCGTAGGCCATGTGCGGCGGGCAGGTAATGCGACGCTTGCCGCCAACCTTCATGCCGGCGACGCCAACGTCCCAGCCCTTGATCACCTCGCCACCACCCAAAGCGAACTTGAAGCCCTTGCCCTTGAGCAGGCTGTCGAATGTCTTGTTATTCGACTGCAGGCGGCCAATGTAGTAGACAGAGACGCGTTTTCCCGGCTTGGCCTCGTCTCCCTTGCCAGGAAGGACATCGACAATTTTCACGCCACCGGTAATGGTGCGCTCACCTTGCGGTTGCTTGGAAGTCTGCTCCTTTGCCTTGGGCTGTTCTTTCTTGGCCTCGGGCTTGGTCTTCTGGTTCTGCGGAGTCTTTGCTTCTTTCTCCTTCTTAGCGACGCCATTCTGCTCCTTGGCACCTTTCTTGGCATTAGCCTCGGGTGATAGCTTGGCAACCTTGGCCTTGGGCTGCTCCACCTCCTCGTCATCGGAGTCGGAGTCTTCTTCTTCGGCGCTCTCGTCCTCGTCCTCATCGTCATCATCATCGTCGTCTTCATCTCCATTTTCTAGGAACGACTCGTACTCTTGAATTAGGCGACTGTCATCATCGTCTTCCTCCTCCTCCTCACCATCTTCATCTTCATCGTCTTCGTCCTCCTCGTCCTCGTCCTCAGCTTGAGCTCCTGCCTTCTTTCCATTCTTATTCTGCTTGGCTGTATCCTTGAGCAAGTTCTCAATGGTGTAGTCTTCGTCGTCCTCATCGTCGGAGTCGATGTCGTGCAAGTAGCCCAACAGAGATACCGTAGCATCGCCTGCAAAGCGAATAAAACATGAATTATGCAGCTCTGAGTAGGAATTTAAAAATTCACGGAACTCACCCTCCGTATTGAATGTAATCTGGTCGCCCTTGCTGAAGTTCAGGTCCAGCGGGGCCTGGGGAATGGCTTTCGACACTGTGGCCACAATGAACTTCTCCGTCTCGTTGGTAACGTAAAGCTTGGCACTCTCGCCCTCGTCGATGGCGACACCGGAAATGTGGAAGGACTTCACAATGGTCTGGGAGTACTTCCGCCTAGGCTTCATATGCAAACCTAAACGGCGGGAAGATTTGTAAGATTTACATGACTAAAACGTGACGTACAAATGGCGCCGCCGTCCACGCTGCCGGCACCGCCACAGGGCCAAGCACGTGGCTCGAACAAAAACCGCCCGGACCCATGAGTGCCAAGTGATCATCAAGAGGGTTTACTTATATAGTGATCTTAATGCTACCGCTTACCCCAAAACATGGACATCTTGCAAGGATATGGACTTCTTTTCACGGAAAAGCAAATAAAAAAGAGAGTTTTAAAAACTGAAGAACTGACGCCGACTGCAGACCGTTGCGAAGCTGCTTAAAAATACCACCACACTGAAATTAAATCAATTCTGTGATCGAATAATAGATTTATATCGATATATCGATCTTAATTTTCAGATTCGATTTAGTAAGCTGAACATTTGATTTGTTATTTTAAATTGTAATTTGTGGTCGTTTAGGGATCGCTATATTCTGGAATTTGGTATTATAGATTAAAATGGCTGACTTAGTAAAAATTATATTTGATTGTATATTTTTGTCCGAAAAAATGGCATCACTGAATGGACTGTGTCGGCGCTTCCGCGTGAACGACAAGAAACTGTTTGTGTATTTGTGGCAGCGATAGGCGAAAAAATCGTATTTTCGGGGACTTGCAGCCCCGCCTTGATAAATTGCATTTAACTCGGGCCTCCGGAGGCATGGTAAAGAGCACAGCATGACGGAGAAGATTACGCTTGCGGACGCGCTGTCCAATGTGGAGGTGCTGGACGAGCTGTCGCTGCCGGATGAGCAGCCGTGCATTGAGGCCCAGCCCTGTTCCATTATCTACAAGGCAAACTTCGACACTAACTTCGAGGACCGCAATGGATTTGTCACCGGAATCGCCAAGTACATTGAGGAGGCAACCACTCACGCCAACTTGGTAAGATACCCCAAAGTTTTCAGCCTTATTTTGTCGACTTACTCATACCCCCTCCCACTTCCGCCCGCAGAATGTGCTGCTGGACGAGGGGCAGAAGCATGCAGTTATGCTGTACACCTGGCGCTGCTGCTCGCGCGCCATACCGCAGCCCAAGTCCAACGAACAGCCTAATCGCGTGGAGATCTACGAGAAGACGGTGGAAGTCCTGGCCCCGGAGGTGAACAAGCTGCTGAACTTCATGTACTTCCAGCGCAAGGCCATTGAGGCCTTCTCGGGCGAGGTGAAGCGTCTGTGCCACGCCGAGAAGCGCAAGGATTTCGTGTCTGAGGCGTACTTGCTGACGCTGGGCAAGTTCATCAACATGTTTGCCGTCCTGGACGAGCTGAAGAACATGAAGTCGAGTGTGAAGAACGACTACTCCACGTATCGGCGCGCGGCCCAGTTCCTTAAGGTGATGTCCGACTCGCACACCCTGCAGGAGTCCCAGAATCTCTCCATGTTCCTGGCCACACAGAACAAAATTCGCGACACGGTCAAGGACACGCTGGAGAAGATCGTTGGCTACGAAGATCTGCTCTCGGACGTGGTCAACATTTGCGTACACATGTTTGAGACGAAGATGTACTTGACACCGGAGGAGAAGCATATGCTGGTCAAGGTGATGGGCTTCGGACTGTTCCTTATGGACAGCGATGCCTGCAACATCAACAAGCTGGACCAGAAGAAGAAGATCCGCTTGGACCGCATTGACCGCATCTTTAAGAACCTGGAGGTGGTGCCGCTCTTCGGCGACATGCAGATTGCCCCCTTCAACTACATCAAGCGCAGCAAGCACTTCGACTCCAGCAAGTGGCCGCTTTCCAGCTCGAATGCCATCAGCCCCCAGGCGGATTTGATGGTACATCTGCCCCAGATACGCGAGGACCACGTTAAGTATATATCGGAACTGGCCCGGTACACAAACGAGGTAACCACCACCGTCAAGGAGAATCCCTCAGACGCCGAGAATCGGATCACCTCAGATCTCGCCCTGCGTGGCCTGCAACTGCTATCGGAGTGGACCAGCGTCGTTACAGAGCTGTACTCCTGGAAGCTGCTCCACCCCACCGACCACCACCAGAACAAAGAGTGTCCCGTGGAGGCCGAGGAATATGAGCGGGCAACCCGCTACAATTATACTTCGGAGGAGAAGTTCGCCCTTATCGAGGTGATCGCCATGATCAAGGGCCTGCAGGTGCTGATGGCGCGCATCGAAACCGTGCTGTGCGAGGCCATTCGGCGCAACATCTACTCGGAGCTGCAGGACTTTGTGCAACTTTCGCTGCGTGAACCGCTACGAAAGGCGGTGAAGAACAAGAAGGATTTGATCCGGAGCATCATTATGTCGGTGCGCGAGACCTCGGCTGACTGGCAGAAGGGCTACGAGCCCATCGACGACCCAGTGTCCAAGGGTAAAAAGGACCCGGACGGCGGCTTCCGCATACAGGTTCCCCGCCTCAATGTGGGCCCCTCCTCTACGCAGCTTTATATGGTGCGCACGATGCTGGAGTCGCTGATTGCCGACAAGAGCGGCGGCAAGCGCACGTTGCGCAAGGACATCGATGGCAATTGCCTGATGCAGATCGACACGTTCCACAAGACCTCCTTCTACTGGAGCTACTTGCTCAACTTCAGCGACACGCTGCAGAAATGCTGCGATCTCTCCCAGCTATGGTACCGTGAGTTTTACTTGGAAATGACAATGGGTCGCAAGGTTAACAAGTGCCTGGTGCGGCACCAGCACAACGAGGAATGCAAGGATCTGATCACCATGGAGAAGCGCATTCAGTTCCCCATAGAGATGTCTATGCCCTGGATCCTCACCGATCACATTCTGCAGACAAAGGAGCCTTCGATGATGGAGTGAGTAATAAAAGGAAAGCTTGACTTTATGAAGCCCTACTCACAGGACAGTATTCATGTTTTACAGATTTGTTTTGTATCCTTTGGATCTGTACAACGACTCGGCGCACTATGCCCTCACCGTCTTCCGCAAGCAGTTCCTCTATGATGAAGTGGAGGCCGAGGTCAACCTGTGCTTTGACCAGTTTGTCTACAAGCTGAGTGAACAGATCTTTGCCCATTACAAGCAGTTGGCGGGTAGCATTTTCCTCGACAAGCGATTCCGGTTGGAGTGCGAAGTGCTCGGCTTCAACTTTCAGTCATATCCGCGAAACAATCGCTATGAGACCCTGTTGAAGCAGCGACATGTACAGCTGTTGGGTAAGCAGACATATCTTTAGATATTTTACTATTTATTTACTTATGTTGTTCCTCCAATTGTCCTTAGGTCGTTCCATTGACTTGAACAAACTGGTAACCCAGCGCATAAACGCCAACATGCACAAGAGTATTGAGCTGGCCATCAGCCGCTTCGAGGGCAACGATATAACTGGCATTGTGGTGAGTGAATTCAGAAAGCAAATATAGAGGAGGAGGGACGTGGCTTACATGTTTCCTTTCTAGGAATTGGAGGGACTGCTAGAGGCCAATCGCATTTGCCACAAGTTACTAAGCAAGTACTTGGCCTTGGACAACTTTGATGGCATGGTTAAGGAGGCTAATCACAATGTTCTGGCGCCATACGGCCGCATTACGCTGCACGTCTTTGTGGAGTTGAATTATGACTTTTTGGTCAATTATTGCTACAATGCAGCCACAAATCGGTGGGTTTTTTGTTATAATTTATTAGCATTTAATGTTAATTTTCTTTATTTCCATATAGCTTCATTCGCACCAAAGTAAATCTGTCGTCGTCCCAGGCCATTCAGCGGGAGAAGCCGCCGCAAATGTCGCATTACTATCTTTGGGGCTCCAAGCAGCTGAATGCCGCTTACTCCACCCAGTATGGCCAGTACACTGGTTTCGTTGGCTCGCCGCATTTCCATGCCATGTGCCGCCTGCTCGGCTACCAGGGCATTGCCGTTGTCATGGACATTATACTCAAGGACATTGTTAAGCCCCTGATCCAGGGCTCACTGCTGCAGTTCACCAAGACCCTGATGATTGCCATGCCAAAGTCCTGCAAGCTTCCCCGCTGCGAGTACGGATCCCCGGGCGTGCTGAGCTACTATCAAGCCCATCTCACGGACATCGTGCAATATCCGGATGCCAAGACCGAGCTGTTTCAGTCCTTCAGGGAGTTTGGCAACAGCATCATCTTTTGCCTGCTGATCGAACAGGCCCTCTCCCAGGAGGAGGTGTGCGATCTGTTGCACGCAGCCCTCTTCCAGAACATCTTCCCCAGGCCATTCTGCAAAGGTATGTTCAAAGTTTTAATGTGTTTTTCAAGAGACCCTTGTGCATCTTTACCCCTTCAGAGAACGAGAAACCGGAGGCCAAGCAAAAGCGACTTGAAGCCCAGTTCGCCAACCTGCAAATCGTGTCAAATGTGGAAAAGATTGGCACTGCTAAGGTAAGTTTCCAAAGAGTTCAGTTATTGAAAAGATTCCAACGATATTCTACAACCAACAGCAAGCCATGATCGCACGTGAGGGGGACCTGCTTACACGCGAACGCCTGTGCTGCGGCTTGAGCATCTTCGAGGTGATACTCAATCGCGTGAAGAGCTATTTGGATGATCCGGTGTGGTGTGGTCCGCCGCCCGCCAATGGGATTATCCACGTGGACGAGTGCTCAGAGTTCCATCGATTGTGGTCCGCCCTGCAGTTTGTCTATTGCATTCCAGTGAGAGGAACGGAGTACACCATTGAAGAGCTCTTCGGCGAGGGCCTCAACTGGGCCGGCTGCGTCATGATTGTCCTGCTTGGGCAGCAGCGTCGCTTTGAGGCTCTTGACTTTTGCTACCACATTCTGCGGGTACAGCGCGTCGATGGCAAGGATGAAGACGTCAAGGGCATTGTGAGTTTCACTTGCTAAAGGTCCAAGGTCAAAGCTAAGCTAAAGTTCCATTTCCCTTGCAGCAACTCAAGCGGATGGTGGATCGCATTCGTCGGTTCCAAGTATTAAATTCACAAATCTTCTCCATTCTCAACAAGTATCTGAAGGGTGGCGACGGCGAGGGCTCAAATGTGGAGCATGTGCGGTGCTTTCCCCCGCCGCAGCATCCGTCGGTCATATCGTCCTCGTCCTCCCACTACCAGGATCCGCAGAGATTGCGCCAGAGCATGAACAATTGAATTGATCGACGGTCGGATCGCAGATACAATTTCACGAATTCATCGTCGTAATGTAGGAACCTAAAGAGGTTAGCTTCGGGTTTTATTTAAATTCGATTTTATTGGAAATGTTTTTTATTCGTACAGTACGTAAAATGTATTATCCAAGCAATTATATATATATATATATAGTATTGATCCCCATTGCATTCTATTTAGCTATCCCAAATACTCTATAGTAAGATCGCTAAGATATTGCGTTTGGCCTCTCTTTATTTCTTCGCTACACGCTCTCGTTTGCTCCCCCGATTTGAGAATCAAATTAGCCAAAGAATTGACGATAGACAGCACGGCGAAATAAAAACGAATTGGCTTTAAATACAATCAAAGTATTACAAATTAGATGCAGCAATTATAATGAAAGATATTGTAACAGCCAACATTGAGACACATTTACACAATTAATACAATGAACATTATCGAATAAAATTTTCATACGTATTTCTAACAAACCCAACAAGTCGGAAAATTACTATTTCGGTGGCTTACATTAAGGGCTTTTTTAATTGGAACGCTATAAAAAACAAGCAGGGAAACTAACTAATAAAAGTTTACCTATGAGCTCATCAAGGCTAATGAAAAATAAATACATACTCTCTCGGTTGGCACCAAGTCATAGCTTTAGGGATAGGGGTATCTGGTATCAAACATTAATTTACTTTATGTCGCCCGTAAGCCGTTTAATGCTTCTGCTAACACTTGGCCACTTTGATTGCATATTTCGGAATGGAATGGACTCATCTAAAAACTACACAGCTACCGGCGCTTTGCCCACCCCGTTGGTCTTGACCTCCGACTTCCTCCGTGGATCCGTGTACGTGTGCAGGACTGTGACATTGTCCGCATAGTTACGCGGCAGCTCAAACTTGGCGTTATCCGCACCCAGGTAGCAGGCTCCGTAGGCACTGCTCTTGGTGATGCTGACCAGCTTGAGGTTAAAGTCAATTGGCGTCTTGGAGAGCTCCGCGGTGAAGGCCTCCTTTAGCAGGTTCCAGCTGGACCATACCGAACCCACGCACACCACGCTGAGGTCTCCCGACTTGACCAGCTCCTTGTGGACATTGGGCAGCAGGGAAACAATCAAACGGGCCAGATGCACGCCGGCCTCGCGAAACAAGCCGCGTGCCAGGTCGTCACCATTCTCTGCATTCTGGGCCAGCTTCTTGCACAGATTGGCAAAGAAGGGCTTGTCGAACTTGGCGTAGCAGTGGGGCAGCAAATCGTACCGGGTCTCAATGCTGAAGTGCTCCTTGATCAGGTCCCAGGTCTTCTCCACGGGGGCCGGCGACTTCTCGAAGTTATCCATGTGGTCAAAGACCACCTTTACCGCGCGGTACGAGATGAACCAGGCTGCGAAGTGGAAGGGTTGGGGGTCATTAGGAATCAACAACAACGGTGGCAATGAGTCAGTGGCAATCAACGCTATCAGACAATCCTAATCGCAGCTGCAGCCGATAATCGCGGCATTTGCATGACATTAAACAACCATTAGCTGATAAGCCCAACGACCCCAGTCAGCTTGATCTGTACTCACCGCTGCCCTCGTCCCCGAGGAAGTTTCCCCAACCGCCGCAGTTCGAGGTGGAGCCGTCAGGATTGCGCAGCAGACAGTTGGACCCCGTGCCCGAGATCAGGACCATGCCGCCGATGGAGGATGCTGTGAACATGCTGCCCATGGTGTCACTGGAAACGGCGTAACTCTCGGCCAGATTTGGAAATGTGGTGCGTAGCTCCTGCTCCAGTTCGCGGTTGGTGGCCTCCTGTTGGGATCGAAGCATGTTCTAGCGGACTGTTGGATAGTGGGGGATATGTTGATTGCTAACCTGCTCGCAGCCGCTGAGACTTAGACCCAAGCTTGTGAGGGGCGTGTCCTTGGATATTCCCGCCTCCTCCTTGGCCCGCTCCACCATGTCGGTGATGCGACGGGCGCATTCCGGGATGCCGATGCCCCAGTGGTTGGTGCCCAAGCCGCTCGTAGAGCCCACTGACTGGCCGGTCTCATCGCAGATGACCAGCCTGGAGTGCGTGGCTCCCCTGAAAAGCAGAGACAAAGGGACGCAATTCCTGAATCTATTTCCGGATTCTCTTTATCGTTACACAATAGGTGAAAGGGGCCGTGACCGCAGACAATAAATGAGGCGATGGAATCAAATTGAAGCGAATTAACCGATCTCGCGGCTGCAAATTGAAATTGAAGAGGCGCCCAATTGACAAAGTCATTTGAAGAAAACGTGTCACACGCACAAAATTGGATTCGACAACGCATAGACGACGGGTCGTGCCGCAGGTCCCAATTAGCCAGTCCAAATGCGGGCATAGAATATAATATATGGGCCTATCCAAACTTAGAATTTATTCCCAAATTCGAAAAAAGGGAAAATAGGGGCCTGCAATACCGTTACATTGCAGCTGCTGTGAAGAATGGATAAGCCAAGATAAGTGCACCGCTTATTAGGCTCAATTGAGCCAATCATATGCGAAATGGGCACAACAAAAGGCATTTGTTATCGCCGCCTTAACTATTTTTAACCAACGTCCAATTTACTTCGCTCGTAAAAATACCTCCGCAGCAAATTCAAACCGAGTACCGTACTTCCGTGACGTAACGGTCAACGGGAATCGGCGAGTTGGCAGCGCAGAAAGACATTCTCTCCCTCTCATGCTGGCCAGCGACCTGCCAACTCGTTGCAGTGGGTTATCAAACAGCCGGCGGAATTATTAACGAAAATTGTACGCGGAAATATTTAATGATTTCGTCGATATAGTGTCCAGAACCCCGCGATCGCCGGCGTTCGCTATATAATAAGTCGAGTTAATTGAAATGAAATTGCTGACAAATGCCAGGAGGCTGCGGCCGCTGCTGGCGCTGCGCCGCCAAAGGTCGCATGACGCAAAAGCTTCGCTGACGGCGGAGGCGCCAGGGCAACCGGTTCCAACCAGTGCCCAGCTCGATGAGCTGGAGCGGAATGTGGTGCTCCGTCAACACCAAAACAATTTGCCGCTGATCCGCTCTCTTGTGGAGCAGGCGAAGAACGGCGACCCGGACACTCTGAGAAAGCTTCGATTAGAGCTGGAGCAGCTGCCCAATGCCACGCATCCGCGCCTGCAGGACTACGGTGTGGAGCCGCGGGAGCTGGCCCAGTACGTGCACAGGGAATTGCCGCCGCAGGCCAGTCTAAAAGAGTTCTCCGAGCTGGCCCGCTCCCTAAATCTCTACCGGATGGATCATCTGGGCAACTATACGGGCCACAAGAGCTACTACTTGACCGGCCAATTGGCCATGCTGGAGCAGGCCATCATACAGTACGCACTCCAAGCGGTCACGGGCCATGGCTTCAAGCTAATCTCCGTGCCTGACATCCTGCCGCGCGAAGTGATCGAATCCTGTGGCATGCGCACCGAAGGCGAGCGCACCCAGGTCTACAAGCTGGACACTGGCGAGTGCCTGTCGGGCACGTCGGAAATGGCGCTGGCCGGATTATATGAGGGCAAGCAGTTGTCGGAGGAGCAGCTTCCCCTTAAGGTGACCGCCGTCAGTCGCTGCTATCGCGCCGAGACGTCTGGCCTACAGGAGGAGAAGGGCATATATCGGGTGCATCAGTTCACCAAGGTAGAGATGTTTGCCATCTGCACCGCCGAGCAGTCGGAAACCGAGTTGGAGGAGTTTAAGAACATCGAGTTGGATCTCTTCCGGCGTCTGGGCCTCAACTTTCGGCTGCTGGACATGCCGCCATGCGAGCTGGGCGCCCCGGCCTACCAGAAGTACGACATCGAGGCCTGGATGCCAGGCCGCCAGATGTGGGGCGAACTCTCCAGCTGCAGCAACTGCACCGACTACCAGGCCAAGCGGCTGGGCATCCAGTATCGCCGCTCCAGCGACGGACAGGTCCTGCATGCCCACACCATCAACGGCACAGCGACTGCCATTCCCCGATTGCTGATAGCCCTGCTGGAGTCCTACCAGCGGAGCGATGGCATCGAAATACCCGCTGTGTTGAGGCCCTTTATGGACGGACAGGAGCTGATTACGCGGAACAAGCGGATACCCGAGACCAAGCTGGTCAAGTTCATCAAGGCCCAGACCTAGCACTGTTTTTGTACCAAACTCTTGACTGTTGCGATTAAAGCCCGCGGAATATTTTGAAGCACACTCCCCGAAACCCTTATCGCCTCTGTCCGACCGATCCCACGGATAACGCATCGCGCTTAATCACACTCATTAATCACCGCGATTGGTTATTGAATTACAAAACAGTGGTCGGTGTTGTGTTGGCGTTTCTACTCACCCTTCGACTCCCCCAAAATACTTCATCCTGATTGTAAGATAGCTGGCGGCCGAAACGAGTCCCAACCTGAATGTGGCTCTGTGGTGCGATGGAGGCGATTCCTGTAAGACATAAACAAGTGCAATTAAGCAATAAACAGTTTGCTGGATTAATTTAAACAATCAACTGGTTGGGTTTAACCTTATCGTCGCATATCAAATAAGCCTCAAAAAAACATTTGTCAACCTGTGTGCTTTAGTTGTTATTATTGTGCACAGGTAAAAACCGCTGAGCCAGGTAGAAGTGGCATTAAAGAAAGGCCAGAACAGCAGCAGCAAGTGGTGCATGCGCTGGAGGAGTGCAAACAGAACGGGGCTGTTTCGCTGGAGGTATCACTGTGGCCAAGCTCTCGCCCGCTGCAGAGTGAGAGTGAAAAGCGTGCAAACTAGTTTATAATGTATCCCGCTCACTTTTGCTTACGTTACACACTCGTAGCGCAATTTTGCCATAATGTTAATATTGTTTTGATTTGATTGCCACACGCCCACACCGAGCACCAAAAGTGCCCTCCTAGTTGTTGATTAGAGGCGACAGCAGGAACTATGGCCAAGATAGACGACGATGCGACGACTAACCAACTCTTACCCGGCGAAAATGAGTAATCGCGCTGCAAGCGGTCCGAGCGCTATGAATCCCAAACACGAAATGTTGTGTTTTTGGGGGACATACTCTTATTTAAAGCCGAGCGCTCATTGATAATGTGTATGTATACCCTTGCAAAGGGTATGCTGAGTTTAGTTAGAAGTTTGCAACTCATTTAGTAGTAATTTTCAAGTTAAAACTTTCGGAGCAGTCTTTTTTCTATTGCAGGTTACCATTCTATATAGTTTAATAGAAATAAAATATTAGCTTTGCTGTTTTTAAACAAATTTCGGTCAAGCTCTATCGATTTTTAAAAATCTAATTGCAGGGTATACAACAATCGGCTTTTTACAGTTATTTTGTTTTGTTTTCCTTTTTTTATTGTGAGCACAAGCCAGTATTGTTAAGTCTCCTCAGCCAGCGACCCAGCAGTGCTGGTAAACGACCATGATTTAAATTGCGGTAAATTTAAAATCGCACAGCACTCAAATTTTCCTCATTTAGGTTTATTAAAACGTTACAATTTAAATCTATTACACTTTTGCTTATAAACGAAAGAAACAAATCATTGTCAATAGTGGTACACTCATCATATTTTATACATCGGTTTCATTTCAAACTTCTATCAAACAACAAAACGCAAACACCAAGGATACACAACTTACTTATAAGGGCGTAGTACAAATCATATAAAAAATCGGCGAAAAATTGTGGTTGTTGTTGACAAGCAATCGATATAAAATTCAGTTATGTCTCTCATTTTGGAGGGCGCTTCAAGTGGGCCGCACTTTTTTGTTAGCTTTTCTCATTATGTACAAAAAGAAAATGTCTTAAATGTAGTCGAAGTTTGTCGTTGAATGTGTGCGAATGATAGTATTGGTGGGGGGCGCGCCCGGCGATTGTGATCCCTATGAGTGGGCCAGGGGAGGAGGGTATTGCGAAGGTCCCTTTATTGAAATTTGTCAAGTTCTTATACGTGCCGGCGTTGTGCTGCTGATGCTGCTGCTCCTGTTGTTGTCCCATTTTATGGTAAAATCCTAACTAACATTTCTCGGAAAGAGTAAAACACGGTAAAAGTCAATTGTTTCAAGTGTTTCGTTCGAGGAGCGGTAGCTTCCTGCCCGCCCTACCACTTTTTCTTGTGCTCGTCCATGGAGACGCCGCCAGGGCCCAAGGACACGATCATGAGCAGACCACCAATAACCGAGAGCGTCTGCAAGCAAGGAGGAAAAATAGAATGGGATTCGTAACAAAAGTTACTCAGGACATTCCAATCATCCTTATCGACATACCTGGAAGAAGTCGTATTTCAAGAAATCCCTGAGTGGCTTGTAGGACGGAATGGTCCACCAGGCATTGTGGTACAGGTTCAGCACCGTCAGCAGGGCTACCAGGATGAGGGCCGACAGCTTCGTCTTGTAGCCGAGCACGACGAGCACCATCAGAATGGAGCCAATGATATCTTGGATGACCTGCCACACGCTCAGCTCGAAACGGATCAGAGTGATGAACATGAAGGCCAGCAGGATGCGGCCAGCCAGCTGCATGAAGTTTTTGGGCTTATTGTCGCCCATCGATGGCACGCCGGCGAACAGGCTACGTCCCTCGATCCGGGCTTCGGCCAAAACGAGTAGCAGGGCGCCAATCAGAGCGAAGTTGCGGAGCAAAAACTGGAAGTCCCACAGAATGGAGTAGGCTATTGTCTGCGGAAACAAAATGGAGAGAAGTCAATATATAACCCCTTTGCTTTCAAGATGACTTTAATTCCGCCTCACCTGTAGCACGACGATGAAGAAGAGGAGTCCCACTGCAATGTCAACCTTGAATCTAGCCATAACCATTCCGCAACCGCCCAACTGGCCCAGGAGATTGATCAGCACAAAGACGGTGGCCAGGAACTTGCCGCAGCCCCAGCTCATGTCCATGTACTCGCGCTGCTCGTTCCATTGGAAGTACATGCGAAGCCCGTCCTCGAAGAAAGTGGCAATGAGGCAGAGGCGGGCTACCGTCGGCAGCACATTTTTGCCGCGCTTGATAACCTGCAAGAGAGCGGAGAAGAGTAGATAGGAGTTGATAGCCAAGTTAGGTGCGATCAGGATGGACTGATAGGCGATAAGGGCCGCCCCACGATGATAACGAGTAGTTGAGCGTGGCTTTCGGGTAGTCAATGACTGTGACGTGTCTCTCGGCGCTCTATCTGCCGATCGCTATCTGCCAGCTAACGGGTTTTGACTGCGCTCTCCGTGTAATTTGAATATTATAAATACCGAGCACGCACACTATCGCGCGCGTCAGAGGCGGGCTTGAACCGCCGCCGACTTTCTCGACCACTATGTTACGGAACTCGACCTGGTCGCTGGCGTCCAACTGCCCCTCACTCTCTCGCAGCACTTTCACTTGCGGAGACAGCGGTTCTCCACTCTCTCTTTGCCTCTCTATTTCGCACACACACGCAGGCAGAGACGCGCGGCTGTGTGCGTTTCGCCTGCTGCAGACGCAACAATTGACAATTGGAGTCGGGAGTGGGATCAAGGGTACTCCCAATCGGGAGCTAATCACAGCACGACCTCGCGCACCTAGTCCCTAGTGGCCAGCGGGCGAGATTATAATGCACACAAGCACCGCGAACTTTGCCGCGTTTGGGTGACGTTGGCAGTTTTCCGAGGGGGCAGCTGGCAGAGAATCGCTGTAAACGCAGTGTCCGGACAATGCTAAGGCGATGGGGGAGTGTTTTTGGGACCCCCCACAGGTGCCACAATCACTGTGCTGCCAAAAAATATTACCTGTTCCGCCACATCCTCCGTCTTTGCAATATATTCGTTGGGTATGCTCATGTTGGCAGTTTCAGCTGCTGGCTCTGTTTTCGCAGGTTAGTCCACTCGGTTCAGTTGCTGGCAGCTGCGGGGACACTTTGGCAATTAATTGGGGCGTTCTTTGCGTCGTGTAACTCTCCAAAGTTTAATCAAGTTACCAAAAAATCATGAATTAAAACCAGGAACTTAAAAACACACACGGCACGACGAAAGGTTGGTAGAGAGCGGCCGCAGGGCTGCAAGAATTTGGTCCTAAAAATCCCAAAAAGTTAAAATTTCGCCCTAAAAAATCCACACCTAATATTGGAACCATATTTGATACTCGACCATATTTGATACTCATACCAAATTATTATTGGCAGGAATTTTTAACGGAATCGATATTTATGGCGACTATCGATGTTAAAAACATCGCAAATCATCGATGCCTCCTCTAATTATTATGACCAGAAAATATTATACTGACTTCGGTCACTCTGGCGCTCGACTTGCTTAGCCTCACAAAATAAATCAACGAAAAACTGTATTAAAAAGTTAATAAAAATGTCAGCCAAGGCAAAGCGTCAGAGACAAGAGGAGGATGCATCCGCAGGCGGCGGCGTCACCAAGCCGAAACAGCCGAAAATCAAAGCCAAGAGGCAATCAGACGCCGGTTACGGATCCGGAGAGTGGGATGTGGACTCCTACCGCACGGAATACGAGAGCGAGGAGCACTGGGACCTGCGCCGCAGCTTCATGCTGGCCCACAAGGATAACTTCGACGAGGACCGCCTCGTGTGCCTAGCCCAGACGTTTGTCAACATGGAGTTCCTGGGCTGCAAGTACCCCAGCGAGACCATGCACCAGGTGGCCGAAATGTCCAAGGAGATTGCGGAGGATTTCCGGAGAAAGCGTGCCTTGCGTCTAAAGCGCACCTTTGTCTCGGCCTCAGACGCGGCGGAGCAGCGCGCTAAAGGTAGACGGAAGAACAATTAGTAGCGTAGAGAACGGGAGGAAATCACATATATTACTAGTAACTATACGAGCCAGAGACCACAGCCTGCCTAATGCATAATTCCAACAACTAGGACGCAGGGGCGCAGCCGCAAATCAGCCACGCGCGGCGGATTCCCCAAAGGATAGCTCGAACAGATTCACCCGAGAACGCCTGTGCTTCGGCGGGGGCGACCCCATCGATCTCTACCAGGGCCTGCGCTTCGGGCCGCTCATACTCTACTTGGCCGGCGGCCGCAGCTGCCTTCGTAACTCCTGCACCAGCTTTAACATAAAGTACGAGGAGCGAGCCAGCCAAGAGCAGCTGCCCAGCGACACGACAAAGTATGCCGAAATACTGCTCAATGAGGAGGTGATAGCCTCCGGCCAAGGCGAAAACCTTAAGGTGGCCAAAATGGCAGCTTTCAAGCAGGCTTTGCTCCTCCTACAGTCCCACTGCTACAGCATAAAGGTACGGGCATAGTCGCTTTATGTGATCTGATGTTGTATATTCCAAATGTTTCCGTTTATATTCCTCAGCTGAACGCCACCCGCGAGACCATCAAGGTGGAGAAAAGCAAGAACGGCGTAAACATTAACGTCACCAAGGAGTCTGCAGACAGCCTGGGCGATCCCAAGTTGGATGCCAGCAACAAGGGTTACCACATGATGCGAATGATGGGCTGGACGGGCGGTGGCCTGGGCCGTCAGAAGCAGGGACGGGAAGAGCCAGTGGGGTGGGTGTTTAGCACGGCTTAATCTTAGAGAAAATTAACAAAAGACTATATATTTCCTTAGATATTTACTGAAGAGCAACCGCACTGGACTGGGCTCAATCAATCCGCAGGGCAATCTCGCTGAATACCGCAAGCTGATAGAGAACTATGTGAACTCGGACGACATGCGCGACATGCAGTTTGAGCCGACGTTCTCGAAGGAGGAGCGAGCTGCCTTTCACCAGTAGGCACCCGATCCTTGTCAGAATTAAGTTCCGCTTATAATTGTCTTCTCTTGCAGGATGGCCAGCAGGCTGGGCTTGCGCTCCAACAGCTATGGCACTGGCGAGTCCCGGCGACTGTTGATCACCAAGAAGGTTAGCTACAGTACAATACTCACGGAAGTTCTATGCCGGCGGAATCACAAGTTTTGCGAGCGCTACTTTGTGCAGGTACCCATGCAGAAGGCTCACCTGTTTCCCGGCCATGTGGCCGGGTTGGAGTTGGAAAATATCTGCGAATAGGCGGCAGGAAGATGTCAACAACCTCGTAGTTCTCGTATATAGGGATTTTCTCAATCGTTATAGTTTGTAAGCAGAAAGATTTTCAATACAAAACAATAGGGTTTTCTAACAGTGTACGTTGTTTACGTTTCGCGGTGAATGGCGGGGACAGCAGCTGACTGCAGTGGGGCAGCAAGAAGAAGAGCAGTTGCAAGTTGCAGTTTCCTGTTTTCCTCATGGTATCTAGGCGTAAACGATGAACAAATGTCCGCGGTGCAGCTGCGAGGCAACGGGACAGAACCGCCTGGTCACCGACAGCTGCGGCCACACCAAGTGTCGCCTCTGCCTGGTAGCGGATGTTTCCGATTGCTTGGAGTGCCGCGTTGCAAGCGAGGAAAGTGGTGCCCCCGCCACCCAAGTGGATGCCAAACCCAACCGGATGCCAGCGGACAAGTGCATTGTAGTCACGGATCAGGGCTATCGCTGCACCGTGTGCAACAAGGACTTCCGCAGCCGCACCCAGCAGTACTACCACCTAGCTTGCGGCAACGATCTTCTCAAGAAGTTTAGCTGTAATGAGTGCAGCCGCGTAAGTTCGAGGATAGTCGAAGCCAGGTGCACTCCCCTTAGAAGATTTATTTCCCCCACAGAGGTTCGCCACCCGCTCTCACTTGCAGTACCACCTTAGCAGTCATGAAAACCACTCGAAGCACTCCTGCAGCGTTTGCCACAAGCGGTTCAAGCAGCAAGTGGTCCTAAAGCGTCACATGCGCACTCACAACGCCGAGCTTCATGTATGTCCGCACTGCCAGAAGGAGTTTCGTCGGGAGAGCTCTCTGAAAGACCATTTGGCCGCGCACTCTGATCTCGGCTTGCCCTACAAATGCGATCTCTGCTCCAAGCAGTTCCAAACCAAGGCCAATCTGAATCAACACTGCCGGAAGCATGACCAGAACAGCGTGCGGCACAAGTGTAAGGTTTGCCAAAAGTCCTTCCTGCGCCAGTCCACGCTCCGGCTGCACATGAAGCGCCACTCGAATCGCGAGCGTCTATCCTGTGCCCTGTGTGGCAGGGGCTACAATGATGCCGATGCTTTGGCCCGCCACCAGAAGCAACACTTGACTGGTGGCCAGCGATACCGCTGTGCTCAATGTGAGATCACGGTAAGCCGGAAGGATAACATGCTCCGTCACATGCGTTCCATGCATCCAGGCGTTGCCTTCGAGAGCTGCGTGGCGATAGTAACGCCAAACTCCTGTGCCCCGGAGCCAGCGGCAGTGGAGGAGAGACCCGTGAAGAGTCTGAGGTACAACAGCGTAATCAAGAGCGTTGGCAATGTGGAGCCAGTGATGCTGCCACAGTCGCCGCCTGAAGTGCCGCTGGAAAAGCCAGTCGCCAACCCAGTGCCCATGCCGCTGCCAGACGCCATGCCCGAGAAGAACGTCCAACTGTATCGCAAGATTATCCTGGACCTGGACAACGAGGAGTACTCGAACGAGCTGAGCCTCGATGAGGTAGATGAAGCCGCCGCGGTACAGAACGCTCAGGATCTGTCAGGTCTGCAGCAGAGCCAACCAAGATGCCCGGGCCACGGCGGGAGCTCCAAATTTAGCGAGATGCACTGGCGCAAGAATTTCAAAGCCTCGTACGAAAAGGGGCGCACAAATTGATGGCATGCCACTGCTGTCTATCATCCCTGCGGCTGATTTATTAACGATAAGTCAAGTATTGCGAACCGAACCGAAGCGAAGCGGTCTTGTTGGCCCCTCGCCATATTTCCGCGTGCCGACGTCAGTGCCAAGTTCGCCGGCCCTCGGAAGCAGCGATAGTGTGTCAGCAATCAGTATTCAATATGTGCGACGAGCGGTCGGAAGTCGAGACGCTGCGTGAGATATATTACCTAACTCATGATGGTGCCATGGCGGGCACCACCAGTTGGCGAAAGTTATTGGCGTTGGGTGACTCTTTGGAGCAGCAGCTGAAGCGCAAGCTGCTCTGGGTCTGGCCCACGGCACCGGACTTGGATTACTTCAATCAGCTTTTGGCCATGCATGGAATCCGGAATGTCCTGAGCGTTGGCTGCGGCACAGGGCTCCTGGAATGGCTGATAACGGCGGCTGGTGGGAGGAAAGCCTCTATGTTCGGCCTGGAAGTGGATCGCAACTGGTGGCAGAGCAAGTACTCCGTGCGCAGTTTTATACCGCTGAACTATGCGGAGAATTCCACCCAACTGGACGCAGATTTCCTTAACAGCTGCTGCGACAACGCCCCTCCTTGCGCGCTCCTCTTCTGCTATTTTAACAATCGGCGCGCTTTTTTGGACTACCTTGATGTGTTTCGAGGCAGATGGATAATATTGATTGGCCCACAGCCCGCCCTGGGTATCCACACTGATCCCAATCCCGTTCAGCCCCAACTGCCCGGCAACCAGTGGACACTGCGGGAGCGCCTCAACTGGACCGACCGCAACGTTGTGGCGTTCTACGAGAAGATTAGCCTAGATTAGTGTGTAGTAAATATAATGTAATTGTATTAATAAACCATTGCCTTATCTCCCTAGTTAGTTCCTATTGACTTCTATGTGGAACTTGCACGCCGGTATGCTCTGCACCTCGGCGGTGACAGTGCTGTTGATGCCCAGATTGCTCAGGGCCCCTCGCACCAGGCCGCAGGTGAAGGCCACGAATTTGGGCGCGTGCTCCAGCTGCTTGGTGCCCGGCGAGATGCGCGTGAGAAAGCGAAACGCCTTGTCCTGCACCACATACATGCCGTGGTTGTTCGTCCTCAGGTTGTCCACCTGCTTCTTGTAGATGAGTGTCCAGAAATCGGTGCAGATGAACTTCATGGTCTCCAGCTCGTCCTTGAAGCGCGACACCTCGCGTGTGAGCCGCTCTATCAGCCGGTAGCCGGTGGTGAAGCCTATGTACTCCAAGGTGGCCAGGTCGTGCTCCTGGAAAGTGCAATCACTCGTAGTAGCGAGTTTTCTCTTTCTTTTGTGTCCTACCTTGTTGTTGCCCAGGCAGTAGTTGACAATCTCCGCGTGCAGAAAGTCGAAAAGGATCTCTTCGGACATTTTGCTTGGCAAAATATTATTTTCAATAGAAAATTCCACCGATTTGTTTTGAACTGCAGTAGAACAGCTGTTTCTGAATGAATGGCAATCAACTGGCGTCGACACATGAATGGCTATTGCGAATTCCTCGAAAAATCTGGCAGCGCTAGATCCTCGATAACTTCATCGATTGGTATTGCTGCGATTGGCACCGATACCGAAGAACGTAAGAATAAAGAAAACAACTTGTAGTTTTTATCTTTATCTGTCAACAAATAAACGGTGAGTAAACATTTGTAATTAGCACGCACGGCAGCGGGCGAATCTCAGTTCAGCCAGGGCCAGCAAGTGGCTCGCACTGCCGTTGCCATGCCCCAGTTCTTTAAGCTTCCCAAGCTGCGAACAAAGCGTCGTCGTCGCTCATCCGCCGTTTCCGCCTCTGTTTTCATGACCCCGGCGCCCCAGCAGATGAACTATGACCTCCTCTCCAAGTTGACCGACGACAAACTGATGATCTTCGACACCGGCGAGGGTGCGATTGTGGAGGGCAGCCGGATGGGGACAGGAGGACTCCAGGATGCGGACCCGCTGTCGCTGCCCATTGTTGAGGATGGCGCTGTCGAGGAGGAGCAGGCAGCCCCCATCCAGACGATGCCGCGCACCCTATTTGCCGTGCCGCGAAACCCCTCGCCGTCTCCCGTGACTACATCAGGTGCGAATTTGAACCTCAAGTCGGAAAGTGCTGCGACAGCGACACCGCAGCGCAAAATATCGACGTCATCGCGTTTCATGAATGCCTTTAGTCAGCTATATGGTGGCAGTAGCGGCAGCGGCGCGAGCTGTGGTCACGTGGAGCAGCACGGCGATGACCCAGGTGACCTGGCGGCCAATCGGACGCCTACGAAGGGCATGGAGTCCAAGCTGGTGGCTATGTGGCACAATGTCAAGTACGGCTGGAGTGGCAAGATGCGCCAAACGAGCTTCTCCAAGGAGCAGCCGGTGTGGCTGCTAGGGCGGTGCTATCATCGCCGCTTTACGCCGCCCGTGAGCATGGAGAACTCGACCACGGAGCTGCCTAGTGGCGCGGACTCGTCGCCCGACAACGCCACATCCGCCTTCGACAGCATACAGGCCACATCGTCGACGTCCGCATCCCTGTATCCCGCCCTGAATCCTCAGCAGATCGACGAAATTGTGGTGCCGCAGGAGCTGGGCATGGACGCGGCCGAGAACCAGGTGGGCGAACAGCCCTGGGAGGAGGGCATTGAGGGCTTTCGGCGCGACTTCTACAGTCGCATTTGGATGACCTACCGGCGGGAGTTTCCCATCATGAACGGCTCCAACTACACCTCGGACTGCGGCTGGGGGTGCATGTTGCGGAGTGGACAGATGCTGCTGGCCCAAGGACTTATCTGTCACTTCCTAGGACGAAGTAAGTTTATGATGGGGATGGAGATGGGGATGTTAAGACATTGGTTTACTTGCAGGCTGGCGCTACGACTCGGAATCGCAGCTGCACTCCACCTACGAGGATAATATGCATAAGAAAATCGTTAAATGGTTCGGGGATAGCTCCTCGAAGAGCAGCCCCTTCTCCATCCACGCCCTGGTGCGGCTGGGTGAGCACTTGGGCAAGAAGCCGGGCGATTGGTACGGCCCCGCATCAGTCTCCTATTTGCTAAAGTGAGCCAACATTCTTATCGGAGATCGGAAATCTTTATCACGGCTATTTTATATTTACACAGACACGCCTTGGAGCATGCAGCCCAGGAGAATGCCGACTTTGACAATATTAGCGTTTATGTGGCCAAGGACTGCACCAGTGAGTACAAGTGGGGGAAACCTTTGAATTTCATTAGATAACCCACTGACAAACTGATACGAACATGAGTAATGATGGCAGTCTTGTTGTTTGAGCCCATTACTCATGGTCATAATGGTCTTATTTGATAACGACGACCTGGTGTGTGATAACAGCGCTTCCGTCTTTCAGTTTATATGCAAGACATTGAAGATCAGTGCAGCATTCCAGAGCCGGCGCCGAAACCCCATGTGCCTTGGCAGCAGGCGAAGCGGCCGCAGGAGCAGCAGCAACAGCATTGGAAGAGTCTCATTGTGCTCATACCCCTGCGACTGGGCAGCGACAAGCTGAATCCGGCGTATGCCCATTGCCTGAAGCTGCTGCTGAGCACGGAGCACTGCCTGGGCATCATTGGCGGCAAGCCGAAGCACTCATTGTACTTTGTGGGCTTCCAGGAGGACAGGCTCATTCATCTTGATCCGCACTATTGCCAGGAAATGGTCGACGTAAACCAGGAGAACTTCTCGCTGCAGACGTTCCACTGCAAGTCGCCGCGAAAGCTCAAGTCGAGCAAGATGGATCCCAGCTGTTGCATCGGCTTCTACTGTGCCACCAAGAGCGATTTCGACAACTTTATGGAGAGCGTACAGCTGGTGAGCTAAGCACTCGGTTCACATGTCGGAATATCTGCTAATAATTTTGAAATCATTTTCAGTATCTGCATCCGATGCGCTGCGCCTCGGGGGCAACTGCCGGGATGCCACAGGTGGCAGCTCCACAACAACAGGCCGAGCAAATGGACACCAACTATCCGCTGTTCACATTCTCTCGGGGTCGTTGCATGGACCACGAGCGGGACGAGATGAGCGATTCGCTGTACAAGCCGCTCATAAAGCAGGTGGCCGCTTTGGCACAAGAGCTGGGCGCCCAGCTGTCACCCGCCGCGCAGCAGGGCGACGACAATGACCAAGATGATAGCGAAAGCGAGGAGTTTGTGCTGCTGTAGATCGTTCGTTCCGCCATAACTGCTGTGTTGTTGCTGTGTGCTAGCTGTGTTATTTGCTCACTATTATTTGCCGCCTCCGAAAAACCCCACAGACCCCGACCCGTATCTCAAACACAAAGACTTTGTTGTACCTTTACGCCTACGCATATATGTAGTACATAGTGGCATGTATCTTGAATATTTACCGACGTACCCGCGTTAATTCCTCATTCTCTCTCTCGCATTCTGCCAAAGCGTTTCGTCAGCAGCCCGAACGGTTTATATATAAACTTGTGTAATCTGCGGTATTATTATTTTAAAAACATGAATCTTTAATGGAATTGAATAATCATTTTACACGGGCGCAGCCATTGCGCTATTCTCTAAAGTATTTCATGTAGTCCTTACGTTCTAGCTAATTTATGTAAGTCGTCTCTTAGTTGTTCGATCATTAATTAGTTGTAACATTAATTGTATATAATATCCTCGTAAATTAATAAATAAATTAATTATCCTAATCCTAATTTTACTTATACAAATTAAACAGGCCGGCAACAAAGAACTGAAATATACTTTTCCGATAGTTTTTGATGAGTAGAACTTATATATAGTCTTAGAAAATTTCCTATACGTCACGTTTTTGAGATATTCCATCTTAATTGCAAAAAATACGGATTTCTCGATTCTTTTGCGGTGCTGTAGCTTCAATAGGTTACATTTTTTTAAACGTTCATTACTCTATCATAAAGTACTGTTTTTGACCTCAAAATCTCTTTTTTTAATTAAAGATGCCGTAACCTAATTAAAAATAAATTAAAACGTATTAATGTTACAGATCCTCAAACCATATTTTGTACACTTTTAGGTTTAAATATTTAAAATAATTTTTAATAATAATTTAATTTAAATATTTTGAAAGCCTGAAGTATACAAAATTTTCTGAGCGCTGGAATTGAGTTCAGCGCATAAAAAACTAAAGAATAAGTATATTCCCGTTCTGGGTTGTAAAAAGATGTCGACCTGTGTTATATATAGAAAATACTGGGATTTGAGATGGACATTCACTTGGGTATGTTTCACTCTTCTTTCAGGGACACCAATGAGTAAGTACATTGCGACTAGTGACTGAACACACAACCTTTTTGGTTATTAAAAGAACTCTCTTTTCTTACACCTAGTTGGATTTTTTTCAGGTGCAAGGTTCTTGCTTTCCAACTCGGACGAGCTGCGGTGGGGCTGAGAAGCCGTTGCTTACCTTTCGATGACGACCTTCGCCTCCCTTTCCAGGCGCTTCAGCAGCTTGTTCAGATTCTCACGTGCTGTCGTTGCTCTACCCGTATTAATGCTTATTGCCATCCGATACGCCTCGATGGCCTCCTGGCTCTTGTCCCAGCGGTGATAGAGGACTCCGAGATTCGTGTGATAGAGCATGTTATGGGGCTCCAGCTCAATTACTCGCTTGTAAATCGCCTCCGCTTCAACGTAGTGCTTCATCTTGCCCAGAACATTGGCCCGAATGAACAGAATGCTGACCTCGTTGGGTAAGTGCAGCAGTGCCTGTTGCGAGAGGCGCAGGGCATCTTCATGAAGGCCCCGATTGTCCAGCATGGTAAGGATGTTGGCCCAGGCCTTCGGCTGCCGGGGATTCAGACCCACTGCGTGCTGCCAATGGTGCAGGGCCTCGGAGTAGAGCTTCTGCTCCAGATAAAGGTTCCCCATGTTGTAGTAGCACACGGCGAAGTTGGCCCTGTGCTTTAGTGCCTTCTCGTAGCTGGCCAGGGCCTGGGCATATTTCTTTTGAGCGGATTGCACAATGCCCAGATTCATCCAGGCCGCGGGAAAGGCGGGATACACCTGCAAAGCCAGTCGGATGTACTCCTCTGCGGTGGCCAGCTGTCCATGCTCCCGGTACAGGTTGCCGAGGTTCATCAAGGCGGACTCATAGCCGGGATACAACTCAATGGCCTTGTGGTAGTGCTGGAACGCCTTGGTATTGTTTCCCGTATCCGTGGCCAAGCGGGCGATGTTGTAGTGCACCTTGGCGTTGTCCGGACACACTTGCAGGCCGGACTTGAACAGCTGCTCCTCGTTTAGCCAGTCGGTTGCCCGTTGCCGTGTCCGAAGCATCATTACGCTGAGGAGAACCATCAGGAGAGCCTGCAGGCAAAGGCGCCAATAAGCGCGGCCCGAACTGCTGTCATACCAGTAGAGAAACCCGTAGATGGACAGCAGGCAGAAGCCGATGGATGGAACATACAGAGTCCGCTCTGCGATCACGAATCCCACACTGATGATCCCCGAAGCCGGCAGGAAGGGAACTACCATCAGACCCAGAGCCAGCATCATGCCGGGCAGACGGCGAAAGTTCTTCAGAGCCACCAGCACAATGGAGTAAAATCCGATGACGCCCTGCAGTCGGAGGTCCCAAATGCTGGTTACCAGCTTCACACAGCCCAGGGCCCAGTCGTAGCATAGCCAGTGGGGGCAGAGCATCAGCCAGATATTCAGAACCAACAGGAACTGCTGGGAGAGCCCGCGGGTCAAAATGTGCTCGTTTTGGGAAACTGGGTTGTCCACTTCCTTGAACGTTGGCTGCTCAAAGTCCTGCCACCACAGGCGGGTGGTCAGCAGAGCCGAAGTGCCCACGAAGTAGACGACGTAGCTCACCCGGGAGCGCACGAGATTCCACTGATCCCGGTACGATAGCAGGTAGTAGCCATTTTGAAAGTAATCCAGCAGAACACACGACATTGGAATGGTAACTGCCGACTCCTTGAAGAGTATGCCCACCGAGGTAAGGATCAGGACGAGGCCAACGGTCTGTGAGCTGCGTTTTCCGGTGTTGGCCACGGTCAGCAGTAGGCAGAGCAGGTGAATCATTCCGAACATAAGCTCCGCCCGCCCCACAACTCCGGAGACCGCCTCCGTGTGGATTGGGTGGGCAGCAAACAGCGCCGCCGAAATGGTGGCCCATCGCTCCGTGTTGATCTCCTTCACATACAGCGATCGCACCAGACGCCACATGAGCAGCGTGTTGACGCAGTGCAGCAGGAGGTTGAGAAACTTCATGTGAGCTGCGCTCAGGCCTAGCAAAGCGTATTCGCAGTGGAACATCAGCGTGGTCAGCGGCCGGAACGACTTGTGTGAGTCTGCGCTGACCAGGGAGGCGCCCCAGAAGTCGTGCGTGAAAATCGCCGTCCAGTTGGTGGGCAGTACGCTTACATCCCGGTTCTTGACGATGGCCACCGTGTCGTCGAAGACAAACGTAGCCCCCCGGAGCCCGCCGCAGCCGTAGCACACAAGGCATATCAGGACCAGGATCGACTGACAGACCATGCTCTGCAGCCCGGCCTTGGGAAGGGAGCCCAGCATCGTTTTAGCCACTACTTCTACGTTCAATTTACTATTTTAATTCAGAACTCGGACTCGGGATTTGTATAATTTTATTTTTTGTTGTGACTCGTAAATCGAATAGTCGATATCGATTTCACTTCTATCGATAATCTCATCGAATAGGTAGAGGTTTATGCTATTGCTATTGCGCAACAGGTGAGAACAAAACACAAAGCCCAGCAGACAGACAGCCGCTCAACATGGTAAGTAATGCAAATTGCGTGCAAATGAAGGCGCATAGCTAACCCAAGCCATGCTTTCCCGCCAGCAAAGCCCAATTCAAAGGTTGGTGTACACACTCGGTCATCGCACCTACAGCCAGTTGCCGCTGATCGGCGGAGCAGCAATGTCAACAAAGAACCCCCCGGCCATGGCCTTCTCCGCGCGCCTCTCCTCCTCCTCCGTGCTGGCCACGGAGTCGTCTAACAAGGGCATGATCATCCTAAACCGCCCCAAGGCACTGAACGCCATCAACCTGGAGATGGTGCGCAAAATCTACAAACACCTGAAGAAGTGCGAAAAGTCCAAGTCGCTGCTCATAATTAAAGGCACTGGTGAGAAAGCCTTCTGCGCAGGCGGCGATGTGCGGGCCCTCGTCGAGGCGGGCCCCACCGACGAGTCCAAGAGTTTCTTCCGGGAGGAGTACAGCACCAACGCCCTTATCGGAAACTACAAGATTCCCTACATCGCCATCATCGACGGCATCACCATGGGTGGCGGTGTCGGCCTGAGTGTTCATGGAAAGTATCGCGTGGCCACGGACAGGACGCTGTTCGCCATGCCGGAGACGGCCATCGGCTTGTTCCCAGATGTGGGCGGCTCCTACTTTCTGCCACGCCTGCAGGGTAAGCTGGGCCTCTATTTGGGACTTACAGGTTACCGTCTCCGCGGTGGTGACGTCTTTTACTCGGGCATTGCCACGCACTACTGCGAGAGCAGCAAGATTCCAGATCTGGAGACGGCGCTGCTCAACTGCCCCGATGCGGATGACGTGCCCGAGCTGCTCCAGAGGTACCATTCCAAGCCGGAGAAGCCGTTCTCACTGCAGCCGGTGCTGGAGCAGATCAACAAGAACTTTTCGGCGGACTCCGTCGAGGGCATATTCGAGAATCTGAAGAGCGACGGCAGCGAGTGGGCAAATAAGACGATTGAGGTGAGCGAACAGTGATAAGAGCACAATCACATGTGAATTGGTGGAACCAATCAGCATTTGGCGCGCTTTTAACACTCAAATATTTATATTTGGATCAGCTTCCAGCCAATTAGCGCTGCCCTGGTTGTGGCACGATATCGCACGTTCATAAATAATCACCCAATTCCTGCTTGTTTGTCTATTTCAGACGCTTTGCAAGACGTCGCCCACCTCGCTGAAGGTCACGTTCCGCCAGCTGGAGCTCGGCTCTCAGCTGTCGCTGGCCCAGTGCCTGATTATGGAGTATCGACTGGCCGTGCGTCACTTGGAGCGCAGCGACTTCAAGGAGGGCGTACGCGCCTTGCTGATCGACAAGGACCAAAAGCCCAAGTGGCAGCCCGCACAGCTGGCCGAGGTCACGGAGGAGCAGGTGCAATGGTTCTTCCGCAAGCTGCCGGACACCGAGGAGCTCAAACTGTAATGTAGCTTGGATTGCTTGGTTGCCTTTTTCGTTTCTCTTCCGTTATGACGCTCTATATACCCTATACCCATGTATATACAAATCTTCGCAAGCTTCGAGTTCTTTTTTGCATGGTTCCTTGCCTGCCGTGTTGCAATATTCGTTATCCTTTATCCGTTTGATGGCCACAGACAAGCACTGTCGCTAAATATCTGCAATCTCTTCTCTGTTTCATTCCAACAGCGAGTAACTCCAGAGGAAATGCCCGTATTTACCCAAAACGATTGTGAAAATCAATGCATTTATATATAAATATATTATTTACAATTCGTAGTCCTAATTCAATCACTAATTGTGCCTAAAGAATCGCAGGAAGTCGATTATTAACAAGAATAAACTGAAGTGTATATGTTTAATAACTATTCGTTCGCATCTAGGAGGATCTGGTGTCCCTAAGCTTGATACTGTCCTCCACCATGTCGGCTAGCTCGGACAGTTTTTCGATCTGCGACGCCTGGAAGTTGAGTTTGGCGAGCTCCTGCTTCCACGAAGTGACGTCCACGCGCAGCTGGACGCGTATTTTATCGTCGTCAGACATCACAGCGGAGCTTCCCCCCTGAGTGGGACCAGATCCGCCACTCTTTACGTTTCGTAGCCGGCGCAAAGATTCCTCGGTTTTCTGGACAGACGTGAGGACATCACTCACCACATTGAAATACCTGCAGAGAGTCGAAGAAATGCCTATTGAAAAGCTCTTTGTGCTGCAAGGTATTCACACTTACGCCTTTGTTATGTGACTGGCCACCTCGGAGAGGATCTGCTCCACCACCAGAGTGCCGAGCTGGGATTCGTGTTGCTGGGCAAACGCCTTTAGCGGACGCAGCATTTGTTCCACGTAGCCAGAGCATCGGGACGGAACCTCGCGATTTGTCTTGCGATACAGGCGCGGCAAGTCGTTCACCTGGCGCACATTCTCCGTCTCGCACTCGCCGATCAGCAGCTCCACCAAGGTATTTTGTATGCTTGACAAATGCCCACCCAATGCATCGCCCAAGGCGGCCATAGATTTGCCCTGGACATCGTTGAACATTTTCGAGCGCTGATCGGCGGGCACTGATTGGACAATTAACTGCTGAAGCTCGGGCAGATAGGCGTCCAGTTTGCGGATGTCCGAGTGCAGAGCAATCAGCAACTGATGTCGGGTAAAGGACTTGGCGAAGCTGCTGCCCTTGGACACGGCTATGGCATCGGTGATCCAGCGGGACAGACGGAGCACTATCTGCACGTTCAGCTTGTAGAATTTGGGAAATACCTCGGGCAGATAGACACCCTCAGCCCAGCACCTTTGCATGGCTTCTTTGGCGGCATTGAATGTGGTTAGCTTGTAGGCCTTTTCATCGGTATTCGTCGCACTCAAAGTGTCATCCTGCAGCACTGGCTCCAGTTTGGCCTCGAATTGCCCAGCAATTTCCTGTAACATTTCCCCAAATGGTAGAGTGTGCTTCGATTATCAACTGATTTTCATACCTGAAAGCATATTTGGAAATAAACCGGGAGATTCCAGCGGGCCTCGAAGCTCTTCGTCTGCTTGTGCTGGCGATAGAGGGCCACCGCCTGCTCTCCACTGCTGGCCAACAGCTCCTCTACTTTCGCGAGAAAGTCACGGGTGCACTTGTACTTGACATAGAACACCTCCGAGTTTCCCGGCGCGAAGATAGAGTTCATGTGCAGCTCGAGGCGCGACTCCACATCGGCCCAATAGCTGTTCACCACGAAGTTAAATCCCGGAAACTTGTCGGAGTAGAGCGTCAAGCGGAGCAGGTCGGTCATGTGCAGGGAAATGAAGTTGAGAATCTTGCTGTAAATTCCTGCCAGGCCCTGCGGTGAGTTCTGCAGCTGCTGCTCTCCAATGACGCCGCTCATATAGGGCGCCACCACATCCTCCCGGAAAGCGCTTTCCGCCTGGCCGCAAGCGTTCAGGGTGATATAGATGCGCAG
The DNA here is from genome assembly GCA_018904815.1 of Drosophila ogumai. Classification (NCBI taxonomy): domain Eukaryota; kingdom Metazoa; phylum Arthropoda; class Insecta; order Diptera; family Drosophilidae; genus Drosophila; species Drosophila ogumai. Next base: position 76,347 of record JAEIIJ010010062.1, on the reverse strand, counting down.
ACAACGCTCCAGGTGCTCCGGGGCCGAGTTGCGAGCCTGGCCCAAGGCATCGTTGAAGAACCGGCGCAGATGCTGGTGCAGCTGCTCCTCTAGCTGCCGGATCTTCGCCTGCTGGTCGACATTGAGGTGCTTGGAGCAGTGCTTTTCGTGAAATTGCAGCTGAATCAGGTCTAGGGCGGCGCGTTCCAAGTCCACTGCTTGAACAGGCTGATCTCCGCTAAGTTTGCGATCAATTAGATCCTGCAGCTTTGCGATTGTCTCGTAGACCTTCTTCAGGCTTTGCAGGCTGCGCTTGAACTCCCGCAACTGACGCTTCTCCTCCAACTGGGCTCGCAGCTCACACACATTTTCGTCGATCAGGTCGTGGATGCTTTCAATGTCGCTGCGGAACTGCTCCAGTGGCCGCTGGATTGTCTCAATGGACTGGTCCAGGCCCACCAAGTTGGCGCTCAGATTGACAAAGTCCGCGTAATCCTCGTTGATGAGATCGATCATCGCTGCCCGGAGACCCTTCAAGTACACCCCCAAATTGTCCCGCAACTGCTCCAAACTGGGTGCATTGCGGTTCTTGTGAAGAAACTCGTCCACCGAGAAGTTTGCCTATTTGACGACGATGTGTATTAACAAGAGAATCTGTAGCTTGCCGGGATTGATTACTCACCTTCATAAATTCGGTCTTGTCGAAGCACAGCTTCTCCGCGGTGCTGGTGGAGCCGGCGGGCAAGTGAATCGGCTTCGGGGCAGGGTCATGCATGGCCGTGGAATCGAACTTGATTAATTCCAGCCAAAAAACTTGAACAAATTCCAAGTTAAATTCTGCCACGAACAATAAACAGTTTAGGATTGGTGTGACCAACTATTGAAAGAGCAGAGATCTTGGACACGGCCCGCCTTATGAGTTTATCGGTCAATCGAATAATTCGTGTGACCACTTCGTTTAACTTTCTCAGCACTGTACTTGGGCACACTGCCGGTAAAATTTTGTTTTAAAACAAATTTCAACCAAACACCTAAGAATCGGTGAACAACAGAGTATCTATTGAAGTTAAAGACGTAAATCTTACACGAACGACTGAGAATCTCAATATGCCGAAGAACGGTAGCGGTGGCAACCGAAATAACGCTCCTAGGAAGCGTCAGCCGGCGGTGCAATTAGATGAGGAGAACCCCATTGTGCAGGCCTTTCGGAATTACTCCGCCGAACTTACCACGAAGCACGATCGCCACGAGCGCATTGTCAAGCTGAGCCGCGACATCACCATCGAGTCCAAGCGTATCATATTCCTTTTGCACTCAATCGACTCGCGCAAGCAGAACAAGGAGAAGGTCCTGGAGGAGGCACGCCAGCGCCTGGCCAAACTGATTGAGGTAAACTTTCGGGCCGTCGCCCTGGAGCTGCGCGACCAGGACGTTTATCAGTTTCGCGGCGCCTACTCACCCGGGCTGCAGGAGTTTATCGAGGCCTACACCTACATGGAGTACCTGTGCAGCGAGGATGGAGCAAATGAGAACAAGAGCGTTTCTGACTGGCAAGCGCTGCAGGCGGTTATGCAGTATGTGGAGGAAGCCGACAAAGCCAAGGGCGAGGACACCAGCGCCCCAGAAGTGGAAGTTGTGGCCGAGCCGGTGGTGGAGGAGGTGCCCAAGAAGTTCCAGTTCTTCGTAGACCCAACAGAATATATATTGGGTCTGTCCGATCTGACCGGGGAGCTAATGCGCCGCTGCATAAACTCATTGGGCAGCGGCGACACTGACACATGCTTGGAGACCTGCAAGACCCTGCAGCACTTCTACACAGGGTAAATAGGCTTGGTTTCCATTGAGGCTTTATAGTAATCTTGGTCTCTTTTCAGGTACATTAGTCTCAACTGCCCGAGAGCCCGCGAATTGTGGCGCAAGATCACCACCATGCGCCAGAGCGTTCTCAAGGCGGAGAACGTCTGCTACAATGTGAAGGTGCGTGGCGGCGAAGCTGCCAAATGGGGAGCTACCTTTGACCAAAAGCCAGCCGAGGAGGTGGACGAGGGTTTCTACTAATAAAATACGCTGTAAAAATAGCTTACAACAAAGGAAAATATATTGAAGTAACTTAATACTCGGAACGGATAACAGGTAGTAGATGCCACGCCGCTAGTCATAGTCATCTGTGTTAATGCGCTGGCTATCGAACTCCAGCTCATCCTCTTCATCTTCGTCAATGTCTGCTCCTGGACGATAGTCCACATCGTTGTCATTGTCGCCTCCAAATGGGTCACTGTCCTCGTCGTCTGTCCCAAAGTCATCCTCGTCGGCGGGTCTCGTGTTGCCGTTCTGCCGCTGGGCCCGTCGTTGGCGCAGACGATTGCGAATGTTCTGCGCGGAATTGACTAAAGCTACCTTTAGCCAACCTGAAGCAAGCGAGGCATCCTACTTACAATCTGCGGGATGGGAATGTTGCTGGAAGTGAACTGGATTGCGGCGATAGCAGGCGTTGCCAAAGGGACAAGCAGGTGTACCGAGTGGCGGTTCGGGGAAGTTGGGCCGGCGATAGTCCGAATCACCCGGATGAGCTTCAGCACTTCGATGTGCCGGATTGCGCCTGCGGATGGATTGGAAAAATGCTATAATGTGTTGGGATGATGAAGGTAGTGGGTTACCTATAACATCGAATGCCGAAACGGCATGACGGCCTAAGACTGCTCGACGTCACTGCAGAATCGTCGGAGGCTTGTCCATTGGAATTGGAGGGTTCAATTTTAACCATCGCCGCTACAGGTGGTTCTGCTTTTACTTGGAGGCCTCCAGGATCGCTGCTGGATGGTGCAGCAGGAGCAGGCTCTGCCTGTGCCTCATCGATCGGCTCAGTTTTTACTGCAACCGAAATATCGGGATTTGGTTCGGTTTTAATGGGAACCCCAGACTCCGACTCCTCCGGTTTTATGCGTTTGTTTTGAGTGTTTTCGTCGATTTCGTCTTGTTGGGGCGACTTTCGTTTGGACGCTTGGCCCTCGTCGGAGCCATTAGCTTCCGCCGTGACGGTTTCATTTCGATCATGTGTTCCTGTCTCCGCAATGGCACTCATTTTCAATTTGTTAATACGAACAGGAATGTGCGCGTCTTGTTTATTGAAAATTGTTATTTCACAAGAACTAGAGATGGCAGACCAACGATTATACTATGGATTCTATCGATTTATCGATCGAGCGTTGCCACATGTGGCGAGGATATTTGTACTTTTTCTTCATTTGACGCACTTACGGCCATTCGTTGTGCTTAAAAATTCACTCTCAGAATGCGATGGCTTAAGGGTCACGAGGAAAAGTGCAATTTTCCGTGTAATAAGTCTGGGAATCTTCTGAAAAATGAACTCAAGAACTTAAGGCCTTGTCAGACTTTCCGAAGTTTAGAAGCCACTTCAACAAATCGGCGCCAATTTCAAATAGCAAAGCAGAATAGATTCCAATACTCGTTATAATTTGTACAATTTTATTGAATGCATATATGTAACAAGCAAAATGCGAATACTTTGTATAAATATAGGATCCCCCGTCGTGAGTAACTCCTTAGTATGTATGTATGTGTATATGTATGTAATTGCTTGTGGCGCAGAGCCGGATGCTCCAGGATCGGAGCCTTGCTCTTGGCACCATGAATATGTATTTATGACTATGTATCTGTATGAGTACGTAGTTAGTGGGTGCAGCCTGATCCGCGGGGCAAGGCCCCAGCTGGCTGCCAGTTCGTCGCATGGCACATTCGTGATACTGTCTGGTTCATGTCGGTTCCAGGAGCGAATCTGTGCCGGGGCGCTGGGCATTGCATTTAGGGTAACTAAAGCGATATGATCGAAAGGGAAAGATCTTAAGCGGGATATGTGACAAGCTAGCCCGCATTGCACCTCAGCAGCAGCAGCAGCTCCTGGAATGCCGTCATGCACGTCCTTACACATCCTAAAGGGTCGTCTCAGGAACATGGTTGTGGCGCTGCTGGCCGTTCTCCAACTGCTGGTCAATGATCTTCTGCTCCAGCTTCTTAACGCGTAGCTGGTACTTGCGCTTGTTGTGCTCCAGCATTTGTCCCAAATTGCTGAAAGAAGTAAATAGGAGCTGTCTTAGATTCCCAATGAAAATACCAATGAATGAGATCCTTACTGGTTGGACTTCTGCAGCTCGCGCACGTTCTGATGCAGCTGCTCGTATTTCTCGTCAGAAGCCTTCTGTGTGGCCGTGACATTGACCAACAGCGTCTGGATGCGACTCTTTAGCTCCGTTTCGCGGGTCAGAGCCTCCACCAACTGCTGTTCGGTGAGGGCCGCGTGCTCCGCCTCCGAGTAGGAGACCCGGTTGCTGGCCTGCAGCTGCTTAAGGGCTTCGTGAAGGACGCCCACCCGCTCGTTGGCGTTCTGTCGCTCCTGCTCGGCCTCTTCCATTTTGTTCTTTAGCTGCAGGTTGGCATCCCGGAGCTCGAGCAGCTCCTGCATAATCACCGCTGTCTCCAGATCGAGGGGTGACTTCTTGTCCTCGTCGCAAAGCTCGTGTTCCTTCTCCAAGGCCAGCCGCTTCTTTTCGTAGACATCACTGAAGGGGGACTCCAGACTCACGATGGTGTGCTGGACGCTCGAGCGTCGTCCCTTCAGCTTTGAGACATGGTAACGCAGGCGGTTGTCGTCGTCGATGCACCAGGAACGTCCAGTCTTGGGAGCATCCTCGGTGCCCAGATTAATATTGTGCTGCCACGGCCCGAGACTGTTCTCGCACACGTTCTTCTCGCTGTCGAGGCGTACTAAAAGGTGCCTGGCCACCGCCTCCACTGATCGCCGGCTCTCCTCCGCCTCCGAAGCTGATTTCTCCCCAAGAAGCGCTAACCTGAAGAATACGATTTAGTCAAAGGATACTACTTAGTCTTGGGAGGACTCTTACTTGCTCTCCAACAGAGCCAGCATCACATCGTAGGCCTCGATGGCTCGATCACTACAGTTGAGCGCCAGCTGTAAGGCCACCGCGTTCGACTCGTATTTTCCGCAGAGCAAATAGAGGTGCTCGGTGTGCTCCTTGCACTCGTCCAGGGTCAGCGCCAGCATGGTGTTGCGCATCTCCAAGTGCTCAACTCGGCGCTGCAGTCTGTCCAACTCCCTATTTAGTTGCAAGGGCTCCATGAAGCTCTCCATGAACAGGTTCTGCTCCTTCAGTTCACAAACCAAATGCTCCACCAGATTGATGTGCTGGAAGGGATTAGCTTGGCTTGACTTGGTTCTTTCGTTTCTTGGGAGGTTCCAGCTTACCTCATTGTTCAGGGCTGTGTGCTGCTCTTCATCGGTGGGCTCCATTTTGCTGGCGCAGCGCAACTTCACCCTCTCTGCCATTTTCGGCACGGCGGGCACTCGCTTTTGGGGGCTCGTCAAGGAGACGCAGGCTAGTTAATATGCGTTATGAGTTATTATGGAGGAGAATGTACATCTTTGGATTGGTTTACCATTCAGATCATTGAGCCGCTGGCCACACTCGTTGACCTCCGACTCGCAACCGAAAAAGGCCACCTTGGTCTGCTCCTCCACCACGCAGGCATCCTTCGTGGCGATCTCGGACTGGAGCAGAGCGATCTGAGCTCTCAAATGGAGCACTTCCTCCTGTAACGCCTCCACCTGGCCCTTGTGGCTGAGCTCATGCTGTGGCTTATGCCCTCCAAAGTGATCCGCGCTGGCGGCACTGCAAGCGCCCTCGATGTCCTCCACAGGTTCCGTTTGGCACTCGGCATCGGGATTGGTGAGGTTGAGCTCCGAGTTGTACACAGAGCCCTCTTGGTAGCTCAGCTCTGGAATACAGAATGGAGATTAATAAATATTTTGTGGCTTCAAAAGAGCTTCACTCACCACTGCCCTCCGGCTCCTGCTCCTCCACAATGATATGTTCCTGCTTGCTGCGCAGTTTCTTGCTCAGCTCCGCAATGACGCAGTGCATTTCGGTAATGCGGCACTCGTGCGCCTGGCTGACCACCTCCAGTCGCTTGTGGCACATCTCCCGCTCCGCATTGCTCTCCTTCAGCTGTCGCTCGGACTGCTGCAGTCGCTGTGTTAGGTCCCTCACCCGGTTCTCCAGCTGCTGCACGGACAGTTGTTCAACCTGGAGATACAAGAGGAGGCAAGCTTTCGTGAGGTTTCTAGATGATTGTCTTTAGAGGCATCACGTTGATGGGTTTCCTTGCCAGCGGCTGAGCCATAAGCGTATACTCCCAGCTGCGCCGCTTGTCGCTGGGCATCGACGGAGGGGTGTCGCTGCAGCACAGGCAGCTTAGGCTGCGCGGAAGCAGTTGCTCCGCAATCATGGTCCAGTGGAAAATTTCGACTGGCGATTACGTCGTCATCCGAGCACGATGCATCCGCTTTCCCCGACACTGCAGCTTGACCCTCGGCCTCCGACACGCAGCTGCGCACTGAGCACCACCCGGAGTCCCAAACCCGCCACAAATACTCCACAGGGAGAATTGTATGGATTTTGTGGCTTTATTTAATTTAATGTTAATAATAATAATGGCACATTGCCTAATTAATTAATAAATCAATTAAGGGGAATGTAATAGTTTAGGGAAATATTTTTTAAGATTGTACGGTGCTATATTTCTCTCAGTGGATTTATCACAATGGAATCACTCACCTTGTTGACAATGTCCAGCGTGGAACAGCTGGATATGTTGTTGTCGCTCTCCGTGGTGGTGGTGTCCCGCTGTGTATGTTCCGGCGAGGACTCCAGCTCGAAGGAACCCACCAAGTGCCTGGTATTAGGTCCAGCTCCCCGCGGCGAAATGCTCCCGAAGACATACTCGAAATCCTCGCCAGCCACGCTACCGGAGATCTGCTTCCCCTGGAGGTCGCGCTGCTTGCCACTACGTCGTGGCACGTCGGTGGCTATCTTGGCCACCCGCGCTACCTGCACATCGTTGGACATTTTTGGCGATGGGTCGGAACGGCGGAGGCGGGGCAAGCTCTTCCAGACTAGAATCGGCTTTGTTTGGGCCGCTTTGTAATGGCTTTTGATTGGTGCTCCATTCTCACACTGGCACTTGGCACTTGGATTAACTCTACATGGCACTTTTTACAGGCGTCCTAAAGCATTTTTAATTCAGAAACTTTGCAAACTTTTATTTGGCCAATGTTTATTTCTTATCAGAAAATGTATACCAAGACCGGTGTTGGAAAAGGCATGGGAGTGTCAACGTAGCAACACTTTGCAACACTTGGCCAATGTTGTGGCGCAATGAGCGCAAAATTTAAAACAACTTTGGTTTCCATAATATATTCAATTAGTTTTTTATTGTACGCCGTTGCGGTAATATACATATATGTAATCATTTTGTCAACACTGCGATATGGCTCCATCTGCTTCTCTGGAAATCATAATGAACATTGAACTAGTTTATAGTTTCCCCTTACGGAATAGCCGCTACGTTTTCGGCCCGTATCGTCACTATAGCTTCGTAGTCGCGCATGTCGAGCTCATGAAGGGCCTTCTGCACCAGAGTAGCCAGGTGCGGGGGCAGGTCCTTTAGGTCCTCCATCCGTTCTCGGGCGACAGCGCTGGAAATACGCGGGGTTCCGTTGCAACGACTACCGAAGCCACAGTTGCCCGAATCCGTGGTGGCCGACGAAGACTTGTGAAAGTCGTCCGGTTGCACATCAACTCCGTAAACGGATGAGTCAACGGACTCTGCGGAAAGCGAAGACATTCCGTCGTCGGAGTGCAGAACCTCAGGCGCAACCTTGTGCTGGTTTGGGGTAAGGGTGCCACCTTCGTTATCCGGGGCATTGGACGGAGTGCCGCTGATGTCGGCGTCATCAACCATAGCGGCGCAGTAGCCGTTGAGGAGCAGTTGCGAGGGTGCATAGCCGTAGTCCTCCTCTTCTCCCTGGCCCTCATCAGCGTCTGCGTCATCCTCAGTTCCCGAGAGAAGCTGTTGCCAGCGCTGTTCCAGCTCCGTCATCTTGCCAGCCAGTATTCTAAGTGGGATTGGGAGTGAGCATTAAATGAATACATTTCGAGATGTTTTCCCAACTTGTTTGTCTTCTTCTGGTGCGTCAGTGCCAGATTCTTGTCGTTAAGGTTGTCCAATAGGGCCAGGCACAAGGACTTCAGGTCGTGTAAGCTTTCTGTTTTCTGGGGAAGATCAATGCCGCTCTCCAGGATGGTTTTCACTAAAAAAAGGCAAACATAAAGCTAGGTCACGGTGGCTCCTGTAAAGTACCTACCTTGTCGAGGACTTAGTATAGTTTCATCATTTGTGCTGCCTCCGCCAAGCTTAACTATGCCCTTCTTGCGTTTTGCGTCTAAAATGGACTGGATAATAAGGTAAGAAGTGTATAAAAGATATTGCATTCTTTCTAAATACGTCCCTTTTGGACATATTTCAGGATACCTAAGGTTGTACCTTGTACTTGGAAATACTCTGTTTGGTCAGCTCCAGTTCGCCCTCTTGGATCTTCACTCGTTCGTGCAGGTACTTATTCTCCAGCAAAACCCCATCGATGTCAAGAAGCTGAAATGCAAATAGTATGTAAAAGCTACTTACATGGTCTTCAAACTCACCTTAGGATGCGTTTTCTTGGCCCTCAGGGCCACGAAGAGTTCATGATTGAGGCGATGGGCCTTGCACTTGTATGCATCGCGCTCCGTGATGAGCTCTTCCTTCTCGTCGATTACCGCCTTGAGGTCAAAGGCCAGCTGAGCGTTCCGCTTCTTGAGCCCTTCCAGGTGGCAGATAAAATTGGCACGCTCGCGGCGCCATTGCAGCTCCTCCTTGTTTCGGGCGGCATTCTCGTTGGCCATCGCCTGCACCCGGGCCTTGTTGCTGGCCTCCGTTTCACGCAGGAGCTCCATGTCGCCCTGGAGCTCGTTGAGCCGCTGCCTCAGAGCCTCTACCTCGGTGCTCAGCTTCAGGTTCTGTTCGCGCGTTTCGTGGAGAAGAGCGGCCAGGCTGGAGTTCTCGCTGAGGGCTCCGCATCCGCCCACGGCGAGCATTTCGCTGTTGCTCTTGAGAGCCGAGTAACGCAGCTGCAAGGTCTCCGCCACCAGCTTGTACTGGTCCCGTTCTACGCGGAACTGTTCCAGTTCCTGTCGCAGGATTCGCAGGGCCTCCACCTTGCTCTGCAACTTCCTGTGAACGGCGGATGTCTGCAGGGGCGGCGTAGCTTAGTCACATAGCACACACATAGCTTGGGCGTGGAGGAAAGGACTCACCTCCACGCTGAACGTGGCCATATGCTGTCCGAACCCGTGGTGGTGGTGGCTCGCCACATCGTCCAAGTCCATGCCGAAGGGTTCCATTCGTTTTCTGTATACAAAGCTTCAGTTGTTGACATTGACAGTTAATGGAAATGAGGCTGTCTGATTGGGGAACTGGTTGAATCACAATTCCCCTGCATCTAAGGACTTCATTTTGGCCCAACACGAAGTGAATCAATTTTTCTTGGCGCCTGCGCGGTGAGCGCCAGAACGTATGCTACATATGTTTGCATTCCGATTGGTAGTAACGATGAATTTCCGATAAGAAAATTTCAATTATTTAAAAAGTAAATGCATATTTTAGTAGCAGTATAAAAAAATGTCTAGCATAATTTATTTTTTTTTCAGATAGTTTAAATATTTTAATAAGAGAAGCTGTTAGTATTGCTATAGATAGAAATTTGCTTGCTTAGATTTCTGAATTCTGGGTCCTTCCGACCAAAGCTCCTTTTGACGCTCGAACATGGCCGTCAGCGCCTGCTGGCAAACTTGTTTAACCCTTTTAATTGAGTTGGTTTTCATGTCTAGATTTTTAATCATCTTTACAATACAATTTGCTGAAATAATCCGTAGATTTGATAAGAAAATGTTTTGTTTTGGACTTGACCAACCGTTACCTTTATAAATTAGAGCCTGGTGTTGACTGATGTCAAAAGATACCTGCCCATTATGGTTAACTCGTTCTCTTAGAAAGTTCTTCCTGTTGGGCTTCTGCCGGACTTCTTTGGCTAACATGTCATCTGTCAAGGACTTACAATGCGTCCAACTAATCTCCCGAACCTTGGTCACCTTGCAATTCCTGTGACAAATAACAGGTTCTTGGTCCTCCTCAACATAATTCCACAGCCTAACCACTGCCTTCCCAGGCCCCACTTGTTTATCGATGGAGTTAGGGGAATCTGCCAGAAGTAACTTTATGCGTTGCTCGTTTTCCTTTAGCCTGGTTATTACTCTTTGGTTGGTGGCCACCAACTTCTTAAGGTCGCCAATCTGGTCATTCAGCTTAAGACTGTAGTGCTCCATCGTGTGCAATACATTCTCCACGCTGTCCAAGTGCTGGTCAAATGACGCCACTTTTCTTACGGAAATCATGACTGAGGGGTGAAGTCTGGACCGAAATCTGTTTTTATTTTTTATTAATTTTGTTTGGAATTTTTGGGAAAGGACTACTTTAAGTGGTAACAACGGCTAGAAACTACTTATACTGTCAGAGTCAAGGAATAAAAGTGTGGCTTAAGTGTAGGTAAGAACTTGAATCGTCAGCGGCAGCTCATGGCGCTTGCGATAGTTACCATCTTGCGGACAACATTTGCATTGGTTCCGTAGTACGGGTCAATGTCTTGCTTGCCCATGGTCACATCGCACTCCATCCGGCTGGTGGTGGGGGCCACGTAGTCCTCGCCAGCCGTGTCCATGGCGGAGGCGTGAAACTCCATGCAGCGGCTCACCGTGAGGATCTCCTCCAGGTTGGACACTTTGATTCCAGCACCGGGCATAACAATGAAGTCCCTGTGGTGCTTGGCTATCAGCTGGGCCAGGTTATCGAGACCTTCGGCTGCCGAGGGACGGAACCCGCTGCTCAGCAGCCGCTTGAAGCCCAGCTCCCGCAACAGCTGGACGTTCTCCTGCATACGCTTCTGATCGGTGAGGTCGAAAGCTCGATGAAAGGTCACCGGGAGTCCCTCCGACTGCAGCATTACGTGCCGGCACTGGTCCACGTTGATAGTGCGATCCGGATTAAGTGATCCAAACACAAAGCCGTCCGCGCCGTTCTGGCGCAGCAGATCCATGTCGGTCAGCACGGCGCACATCTCCTCGTCACTGTACACGAAGTCAGTTCCACGGCGCGGCCTCAGCATGCAATAAACGGGCAGTGCGATGGACTCCTTGAGGGTCTTCAGGGTGCCAACGCTGGGAGTCAGGCCGCCTTCGCTCAACGCCGAGCAGAGCTCGATGCGGGAAGCTCCGCCGGCAACGGCGGCGAAGGCGGACCGTATGGAGTCCACACATACCTCCAGCTTGATATCGTGGCTGGACATTTCGCTTATCAGTGATAACTTATCACTGATAAACCAATTGGTAAACAAATTAACAAATTGTTGTTGCGCTCTCCTAGAGGTGGTAGCTCTACGGTCAGCTGTTCCGATACTTCGATAAACAATTATTGCATATTTTTAATTTAACATTTTTCGAATACCAAAATAATTAAAATCTTTTATAAATAAACAGCTTTTTAATTTTATTAAGCTGCCACAGGAACTATGTATAAAACAATATAATAACGAATAAAGAAAACATAAAATTACAAATTTATTGCCAACGCATCTCGCCAGTGTGACCAAGTGTTCATTTCAAGCCAATCCGTTTCTGGTATTGAAACCAAATATCCGTAAGCAAGCCTGTCCACTCTGGCGTTGAGATTTGTGATGTGCTGGTTTTGTTGTGAACACAATTTTTTTAATTTTTTAATTTGATTTGCGAGGCTTGTGCGAGTTCGTGCCGAGACAGCGGCGCATCGGACGGAAGGCGGAAGTGGACGTGTAAGTGCAGCATGCGCCAGGCGATCTAGGCAACGGCAGTAGGACAGCAACGTTGCAGCCAAACCGAGCGCATTCGGAGTTACCTAGAAATGACCATGGGCGAGCCAACCTCGTCTCTTGTTCTGCCCGTCATACTGCGGCCTATTTTCTCACAGGTAAGTGTAAGTGCCCAGATGGGCCGGCCCCCAGCCCGAGCCCGAGCGCGAGCCCTTCAGCTCCGCCAGATTCCGTGGCTGTGGTTTCTGTTGCGTAAACCCAAGTGCCAACGTACAAACGTTTGTAATTGCTTATTGCTTGCAGCTCGAGCGACGCGACGTCGGCGCTGCCCAGTCTCTGCGCTCGGCCATTCTCAAGTCTGAGCAGAACAATCCGGGCTTCTGCTACGACCTCGTGGCCACGATCGTGCGGCGGGCCGATCTAAATGTCAACCTGAACGAGGCCGTGCTCCGGTTGCAGGGCAACATTACGGAAGCGGACCGTAAGTAGCGGCGGCGACGCCAACGCAGCAGCATCTTGCTCTATTGTGTTTCTTAGCTCTCACCATTTCCCTTTGTTTGGCAGTAAATGAATACCGCTTGACGCGCACCGAGGAGCCCTTCCAAGAGCTCAACCGCAAGTCCGTGGCCCTGAAGGTGATCCTCAGCCGCATCCCCGATGAGATAAACGACAGGAAGACTTTCCTGGAGACTATTAAGTAAGTCAAACTTTAAAGTTGAGGTGGTTTTTATAACTCAAAGAATGGTGGCATTAGGCTAGTAAGGAGTTTTCTTTAAACTTTCTGAAAATAATGGTTTAATTTGCTTAAATTTGTTGAAGAAATAAATATGTTTTCCTACATTCCATTTCCATTAATTTTTTAGCCTTAAAAAATGGTAAATTCTAATCTAGAAAGTATAAAAAAAAAGTTTCATTCCCATGACACCTAATTTATTCCTTGAGTTATTATTGCCAGTTTAAGGTTCTCTTCAACATATTCACTAAAATTTCTAAAACGTTTGCAGGGAAATCGCCAGCGCCATAAAGAAACTGCTCGATGTGGTCAACGAGATCGGCTCGTTCATACCGGGCGTTACGGGCAAGCAGGCTGTGGAGCAGCGGAAGAAGGAGTTTGTCAAATATTCCAAGAAGTTCAGCACAACGCTGAAGGAGTACTTCAAAGAAGGACAGTGAGTATCTATATTTACTATTTACTATTTACATTGGGTGTTATCACACGATATGAGTCGACGCCCGTGATAGCCGGTTTCTTTAATCGGCTCATATCTGGTTTCTTATCGTTTCTGGCCAACCGAAGCGCATGATGTCATGCCATTGGCGTTCCGGGCATTGTTTGGTTTATCATTTTGCGCCGGAGCATTAGTTTGGGGTCGGGGGCGGTGGTTATTTTAAATTGTAAATCGAACAAATTGCCCCGATTTGGCTTCGATTGGTCCCTCATTATATTTGACCTTTTCGCTTATCGACGGCGATTTCTTTAAATAATTAACAAAGTTTTCAGCAACAAATCCGAAGTAATCCAGCGACTAATCGATTTCCATTTAATTTGCCTCTATTTTCAGACCGAATGCAGTATTCATAAGTGCACTTTTTCTAATACGGCAAACGAATCAAATAATGCTGACAGTTAAGAGTAAATGCGAGTAGGAAATTAAACCATTTAATTATGGCAAATTTAGTGGCATTTTAATTTTATGTTTAAATAACCATTTAACAACCACAAACACACCACACACAACACAAATCATAGAAAAACCAAGAGAGAACACACACTTCAATAACGAAAATCGCCCGAGTAAAAACGCCCAAGTTGAAATGTTTGAACGCAAATGAAAAATCTGTTGTAACTACATAAATAAATAGGCCTAATGTACATCGTATATATATTACAGATAATCGGACACTAAATTCAGCAAAGCCTAAAACATTGTAATTAACTATTGAGCAACTATTTGAAAAAGAGAGACGATGCGTGTGCAAGTGTTTCTTTTTTGTTTACAATTTATTGTAAATAATTCATTATTTTTCTGTTAACGACACAACCATCGGCTAGTTTGTTTTTGTTTAGGAGAAAGTGACTACGAATAAAATTAAAATTAGTGAAAAAATGAGAGAAACAGGAAATGTATATGTATGTACTATGGGAAGAACAAAAACAAAAAAAACAAAAATAAGAAGAAAAACAAAAGGGAGAAAACGGAAGACACTTGAATTTTTAACTGTTTTTAATTGTTAGAGTTTGAAATTAAAAAAATGAACTATACATAATAATCATTTACTTAATGTTCGATTTGAAAATGCGGAAGCGAAAGACATTAGTAGCCGACAGCACTATCAACAGGATGGATAAAGAAATTATTTTATTTAAAAAATGTTACATGAAAAACAAACGCAAAACAAAAAAAAAAAAAAAAAAAAAAAGGAGGAACAACTCATAATGTAGTCATAGCGAAAACAAAAACGACAAATAAATGTATTTATATTCCAAACTGAACAAAAGTATTTCCCTTATTTCAATAGTTCTTGGAATGGCATTATTAACATTAATAATCGTAGAAAATGGGGAGTGGACACCTTAAGTACTCAAAAAAAAATCTTCAAAATTATGAGGTGATCATAGAATTCAGCACTTATGAAGATTGATGCCTTCTGATGCTTTAGAGCAGCCATTGCAGTAGGCAATTCATCGTTGACAGGTGGAGAAAATGCAGGGAAACTGGTAAGGCCTACTGGGAACTAGCCGGTCTGATCTAATCTGGCTAAAATAAATCAAGGGTTAATTTTACGTTTTTATTGAATAAATGTAAAACTTAAACATGGTGCTAAATAATCTCTTCAACAACTCCAAAAAGTAGGCAATGATTTCACATTCTTTGATTCTTCCTTGATGGTTGGGATATATGTCTGTAAGATTAACTTAAGAAACCAATAAAATGCTGCATCCCGATTTCTTGGTGGGTATAAATAAGCCATTTTATACATACATAAACCACAATTTCACTTTTAATGATAAATCCCTAGAGATTCCTTCAACAACCCATTAAACCTGGGGAGTTCTTCATGTAAAAGGTTAACAGGGCTGGCCAGTGTTAACCGCCAACAGCAGCAGCAAATAACAGTGATAGTAAAGGTAAGAGCAACTTGTACACTTTCAACCCCAAAAGAGCGTGCCAAAGCGGGAGAAAATTGCCCGTTTTTCAGTGTCATTTGACAGAAGAAAAATCGATTCCCCGTACTCTGGGCACTGCTGGCACTGGCACTGGGCACTGGGCCACTCTGGCACACTGAGCACGGAGCAGGCAGGCAGTTGGGCAGAAATCAGAGTACAAACCAGCCGAGCAGCGCGACCGAGATGACCCACTTTTTGGTTTTCGCACTGAAAGCCAACTGCTACCCACAAAAAGTGGCCATCTAGGCATAGTTTTTTCTATATTAGTAGCTGCCAAAACGGAGATCGCGCTGTGCTATTAGTCTAATCGCATTTTCGGATATTATGTACAACTCGTAGCCTAGTGTAAACTCTATGCATTTATGTGAATTTCCCAGCGCAAACGTGGAAGAGGAAAACAGGCGACCTGAAAAAGCAGCACTACCAGCAGCAGCAGCGAGCAAGAAGCACAAGCAGCAAAAAAGGTTCGCATCCCGTTGTTAACCCCTCAAAATAAATAAAAATAAATACAAGTGCTTAAATGTGTTAAAACCAAAAAGAAAATAACGAAAAAGAAAATGAAAATGAAACAAAAATCGACATCCAAGAGAAAAAGTGTATAAATCGGGTGGCTGAAACTTTTTTTTCGCACTGCTCCCGAAAAAAAAGAACCGTTATGCGAGCGAGCAGCGAGCTAACGAAAAATTTCGCTCTACACCAAATGTTTTTGCTGCTGCGTGAAAATTTTCATTTAGTTCGATGAAACCGATGATGAAAATCGCGAGTGCAGTGAAAAGGCCAAGTGCTGCTGAGTGCGGAAAATAGTCGCATTCCGGAAAATGGTGGGGCAGTGAAAAGTAAAAGTGTAAGAAAAAAAAAAGAGCAGGCAACGTAAAATTACACTCTCCAATACACGCACGCACACAGGGGCATGTACATTCATACATTCATACATGTGTATGTAAATGTACAATCATACAATATGCAAATGCGAGTAATTGCTCAGGGAAACCAGTGTGATCGAAACGTTGAATGAAAACGAAAAATGGTGCTCAATATAAATAATATAAAACATACGAAAAGCTAAGTAAATCAAGTCAAAGTGCAGCTTAGCGAAAAACGGCGCGCACACACACATACCCACCCACACACAGAAAGAGCGAGAGCCAGAGATAGAGAGAGAAAGGCAAAGAGCGAGAGGCAAGTAAGTAGATGTAAATGGCCAGCGAAACTGGAGCAGAGCACAACTACCAATGCAAATGCCATAACGGCAGGAGCAGAAGCATGTGTCGCATGTGTGTGTATGTGAACGTTTCATATTCATAAGCTTCCAGCAGCAGCAGAGCGAGAAGAAGAGGCAGGAGCGGCCACAGCAGTAACGGCAAACGAAAAGTCCCACTTTCGGCTCTGGGGGCGGTTTTGACACTTGCCTCAGCCTGCGCAACAACAGTGTTAAAGTTGTTTGCTGCTGCGTGCGTAACACGGATATGTATTACATACACACACCCGCAGCTTACCTTCCCGCTCCGGAGTAGGTGTAGGTGTAAATGTTACCCGTAAACTTGGGCCCAACAGCCTCGTGGCCCCCTCAAGTATCAGTAATTTCCCCCCTTCTGCCACTGATTGAATCCCGTTGACGTTTTATTTGGGCTCTTTGTTGTTGTCCTCCTTCTCACGCACTCTGTTTATATTTATGGGCGCTGCTCTCAGTTTCCGCTGCAATGATCTGAAGTCACGCGCCGGAAGCCAGGGTACTCACTCGGGACAACGACGATCGATAACCAGAAAGGAAGCTATATTATACATACATACATTAGTTTTGAAGAGCAGAAGTTTGTATACCCTTTGATCTTGGCAAACAATTAAGGATCTTTGAAACAAACGTTTCCTGTTATTTTGAAACATTCAATTTAAAGCATTAATTCTTATATTAAATCCTAATGATACATTTAAATTGGTTCAAAGATAAATTTAACAGTTAATAATAATCGAGTGCTTAACGTAAATACTGAATAATAAGCGATTTATAAATGATTAAAGACTATCCACTACATCAGCTATATTCCCGTTATACCGCGATTTTAATTATTTTTATTTCGTATTTATTTATTTATATTTATGTATTTATTGGACGCAGCCTTCAGCAATGATCTAAAGTCACGCGCTCAGAGCTATTAATTCCTAGGCTAACCCAATCGATAACAATAATGTATCTTATTTAGCCACATGGAACTATTTTCTGTGTTTCATGAAATGATTTAGCTGCGAAAGAGCCTAATAACTTTTACTTAACACTGATTAACCTACTGGAGTTGTTGTACTCAACAAGAGCTAAGCAAAACATGACCGGACCCACGTGTCGTATGCGTGATTTTGTCGAAACTCCAAAAAGATAAACTACATTACTTTTTTGTCTTTGTAATTCTTGTTTGTTAAAAACTTGAAAAAAATGTCACGAAAGGCGATTCTCTTTTTATGGAAAAGAAAAAACCAATACAATTTAGTTTCAGTTTCGGGCAGGATTAATCGTCGTCGTTTGGCCAATTTTGACATCTGGCAATCATTCAACAATTTATATGCTGCGCTGCCAGCCAAGCTGCGACCATGGTTGAGTGGCCGCATGAGATTTCCGCAGGCAGGGAAGCCCCATTTCGCCACCATCCCCCATCACCACGCTCCCCATAACTATGCTACGATTTTTTTATAGTATTTTGTGCGCCAGAAGCGACGAAATTCGTGTGCCCCTGCCTGTTTCTGTGTGTGTGTGTGTCGCTATAACTATAAATAGGCGAGATAGTTTTTGTGCTCGTGTTCTGGTTCCGCTTTTTCCTTGGCTCTGCGATTGAGGTCAAACCATCAGCAGGATAATGAACTTTTCCAACATCTTAAATGTAATTGCTTGACTTTAAAAAGTTTCTGCTCCGGTTTCCAGTGCGCGTTTTGTTTTTAGAACTCGGGGCTCGAGCACTTGAACTATTTATGCATGTAATTGTTGGCAATGCCAACAGGCTAGGCTGTAATTGCCGCAATTAGAAGCACTTAATGGTAATGTGCTTGTGTTGAGTGTGTGAGCATTCAATTAATTGAGCGTCAGCTCATTAGGCCATTTCAGGGAAATGGGCTTTTAAACTTGCCTGATCTTTGCCGGGAAGTGTGCAGTAAACATTACCTTCGAACTGGCTATTTTTCCATTTTCTTATAATTTGTCAGGGCAACAGACGCCATATGCTAATTAATTGCTTCTCCCTGCCAGCCAGTCTGTCAACATTGGACACCAGGTTGGAAATTCCCATTTTTCAGTCTCAACGTTTTTGTTTTGCTCTTTTCCCGCTTCTGTGGCAACTTCATTTTGGAGTAAATTAAAGTTGAAGCGCCAAAAACGAAAGAAAAAAAGCTACAAAGTTTTTAAATTAGTTTGCCGTAGTTTGTTTTGCCACCAAAAGTTTGGAGGGACTCTGTCATACCGTCTCCTCTTACTTCTTTCCAGCTTATTTTAACCACCGAAAGTTACCGAATATTGTTTTAATTACGACTTTTTATATATTTCACTATGTGGCCTGGCACTTGTATATTGAAATACGGTTACGCATACGCCACGTTGTGCTGAAATGAAGATATCGAGGTGACGCCCCCTCCCCTCTCCATCACCCTGTTAGATAACGTGGCTCCGGCCAGAATGAATGGGAATTTTCCATTTAATTTACTCCGATGGCCGCAACGACTTTGGCCAAAATGTGGGTTAATAGAGTGTAAAGCAGCGCCAGGCCGCAACCCAGTTTCTGGTGGTTTCATGGAACTGGTGGGCCTCCTGAGAGGCTGGTTGCCTGGTGCGCCTTCTACGGCTCAGGCTAATCTGCACTTTAAGAACTCATTAAAATTTCAAGCCGCCGCACAGCGAAGACAGACGTCGGTGTGTCCTCTTCCCAGAAGTACGCACTGAGACGGCGTTAAATGTTTAATTGTAAATCAGAAGGATTAATTCCCCTAAGATCTATTTATTAAAATAAAATAAATATGTATCGGCAAGTTTAAGTATAGTTTGTGTTGACTCTCAGAAAATGAATATTTTACATGTTTTTATTTCAAATTTAATTTTTAAATAAGGAAAAAGCTTTTGCATGTGTCTCCGATTTCATTTTTGGCAGAATCTTGACTATTTAAAAAGAATTTTCGTTTTTAATCAGAGATTGTACATAATGATGCCAATTAAAGGACATTTGGATAATCAAATTTCATTCGTTTGGCATATTAATGGTTTGACAAGGGAGACCTTCGACCGAAGCGTAATTAATTGACGGTTGCTATAACATTTTTCCACCGTGTTTGAGAGGCTGGCAAACAAGTCGCCCGTGACGTAGGCTCCTTTTGCTGTATGCGTGCATGTCTTGGGGGTATGTATGCGGGTGCGGAATGTGTGTGTGGAGATAAATGGTGCCAAGCACTGCTCAAGCCCCCGAAAGTGTGCGGCAAGCAGTGGGGCGCTGAAAATAGTCACCGACAGGCACAGACAGACACTAGCGATGGTTGGGCAACGGAGGCTTAAGCCAGGACAGGACAGGATGAACGGTAGCGGGAGCGGGAGTGAAGACGGCAAGTGGCTATGGCTGCTGTTGTGTTTAAAGACAAACAAGGAAATGACAGCGGCCGGATAGCAATCTAAGGCAACTGCCGGACAAAGGACACAGCGAATATAAGAAAAGCACTGCCGCATTCGTGCACTGGGGGAAAACTCTGAAGAAGCTCATGCAATTGTACTATAAATTCCAACTTAAATATAAAATTTTTTCTCTTCAACTACAAAAATACGTGTTTTTTAATTGGAAAAACTTTAGTTTTCGTTTTTAACATTTTCGAAAAGAATTGTCAGCTAAACAAAAGGACAAACTTAACCTTTTCCGATTTACAGTGCCTTTTAACAATTGACCTGATTAATTTACCGGCGAAAAGAAAACCAAATTAAATTTCTTGTTTATGTAATCATTAAATTAGACTCGAGAAGTTTTTTATTATTTTATACAACACTTCCTCAGAATTATGGCTTTAAATGATTAGGGGAGCAATCTATCGTTTAGTAAGCCGTAACGTAATCTTTCGTTATACCCAAATTAAAGCTATGTTTATTAAGTCTTAAAGCTACCTTTGTGCTTTGTTTTCTGTGTACTTTCACAACTCACATAAACAACAAAGGCCTTTCGCCCACATCTACTTCAATTGCGAAATGCTTGCAATGCGCTTCATCATAATTAAAAAATCCTGCGGCCCACATGTACACCCACACACGCACACCCACACGCGCACACACAGCAAACATTGGCACATTTGCCGTTAGCGAACATTACAGCAAGGCTTTGCAGTGCCAGGCTCTGTTAACTGTCGGAAGTCCTTGCACATGCGCCAATTCCGGCGCTCTCTCCACTCTCTCTAGCTCTCTCCCTCTCTGAAAAAGGGACATTTTCTCTCTGACCCGCTCGCAGGCCACCGTATAACCGACTCTCTCGCACAGTCCCGGACTGCTGTCTCTGTCGCCCACATCCCACATAAAAGCTGGAAGCCATTAACAGCGGCAAAGTAACAGTAACAGTAGTAGGGCGAACGTGCTTAGTGTTGTTATTATTTTTGTTGTTGTTGCAGTTGTAACCCTCACACATACACACAAACTGTGCATAACAGCAACTAGTGGCTGTGCTTTTGCCATCGCCTTTCGCCTTTCTCACTTCGCATTTCCCATTTTCCATTTCCCACTCACATTCACAGCCTAGCCGAGCTGCACTGCAGTTGTGTCAGTGAGTACTTAACATTTACGATTTACATATAAAGTGTAGTATAGGGCAATGGGCAATAAGTGAAACGCAAGAAATCGCGCTATTAATGAGTTAATTACCCTGATTACTGGCTGCCTACCTGGAAACACGCAGTGAAAGTGGTTTAACTTGTTGAGAAATAACATTAGATTTTGTAGAATTACATTGACGCCAGGTACAACAGTTATTTCTTCTCCGTAACTTGTCGTGATGTTCTATTTTATATATTAAGGGCTCTTATAAGTTTCAAATTTTTTAAGACTACGAGAGCTCAAAGGTCTCTTTAAATTATTTAATTATAAAAGTTGTTTTTAAATCAAGCTTATGCACTGTGAGTTCTTTCAAACTTTATGATTTCAGCAAACCCACCTTCTGGTTTTTACAACCATTTACAAGGTACTCACTCACCGCTTTGAAGTTTCCAATAAAAATTGTGCAGTGGGCAGAACCGGAAGGGCGTTTTGCAAAATGCCAAAGACTTGCGCCTGGCTCCGGCCAGATGTTGTCATGCAATCGCCCATCTAGGGGCGGGTCTTCACCACAACAGCAAGCAACATCAACAGCATCAGGAGCTGCAGCAGCATCATCATCATTGGCACAGGATAAACCCTGTCATAGCTTTTAAATGTCAACGGTCCACATAAGCACTGGCATTGACGGCCCACCGAGTGGGTGGCGATGGAGTAGGCGGTGCAGTGGGTGGTGCAGTGGGTGACTGGGAGCTTTGATGTATTAATAAGCATTTATCGATGTGGCGCAGGCTCCGGTAAATTGATTTCATGTTTGGTATATCCTGCATTTAAGTTTCGTTTGCAAAAAAATATGTAATAAGTGTAAAAGGGAATCCGGAGATTCCGGATGAATCAATACTGATAAATATGAGTGTGCATCTGTCTTTGCCGCCGTCTAGACAAACAGGCGCCTTCCCTTGTCTCAGCGTATGCGTAATGTAGCGGTGGCGTATGCGTAATGCTTAGTTCATTTTCAATTGAAGCGCCTAACAGTAAACGTGTATTTAAGCCATATACTGCTCTTGGGCAATTATTAGATTATAGTTTATCAGCTTTGATTGCACTAAGCACCTTAATTAAACTGCTGACATAGCTTTCGGCTATGGGCAGTCACGGTAGCGTCTAAGAGAGATTGCACAGCTGCCGCTGCGAGAGATATGCATTTAAATGGGCAGCAACCTGGCCAATCTCAACCTCGTAGGCTGTGCATGGACATGGACAAATACGGTCAGGCTGGCAATTAACCCAAAGTTCAAAGTTCGCCACACCGCACTGACCCGCTCGGCGACACGTGCGTGCTGTGCCGTGCCGCTCGTGGCCAGAAGCCCGACAGCTGACCTATTTCCACAGTCGCCAGGCCCATGAATAAATAAGAAGAGGTCCGGACGGAGTGCGAGGATAATAAAAGCAATAACTATTTTTAGGAGCCAAGCGGAGTTGGCTCCACTTGAGGCCAACTCGAGTTGCCAAAGATTTATGTGCGTTGCCAGCCCCCTTCTGATGTGCGATTATCCTTTTTGTCTCCCTTCATTGCAGTCGTCCGAGGGGCAGCCACCACAGCATGCCGTACGAGTCGATGCACCATCATCAGTCGGCGGCCGCTGCCGTGGCCGCTGGCAGCGCCCCCAACGGAATGCTAGACTCCCTCAGTCTGCAGCTGCGCGATGCGGAGATGCGACGCACAGAGATCGAACGGGCGCATCAGGTGAGTGTGGCATAATTTTTAAATTTCCATCATTTTCTTATTCTTAAATATCTCTCCCAGGAAACCCTGGCACAAATACGCAATCTAAGCGGAAGCGCACGTCCCGATGCCGAGGCGGTGGAGAATCTGCAGTCGAGAGCCCGGGAACTGGAGAAGAAGGTAGGTGGCATCAAAGCACTGCTGATATTCCTGCATACCACTTATCCTTGCCTTGCTTTAGGTTGCGCTGGAAAATGTGCGCTGCGAGGAGCTGCAAATTGAACTGACCTCGGCACTGAAGGCCAAGGCGGCGCGTTCGGTGTCTTCTGGTGGCCACTCCGGAATGGCCGCCAGTGGGACGTCTGGCGCCGGCGCAACAATTCCCACATCGGCCAGCGGATCCACCGTCACTTGGGCACCGACAATCAGTCACCAGGACCAAGGCTCCGAGATTGATATCATAATGGCAAAGATAGAGCAGGTAAGAGGCTGTAACTTTTAACTTTTTTGTACCATATTAGGATATAAAA
The DNA here is from genome assembly GCA_018904815.1 of Drosophila ogumai. Classification (NCBI taxonomy): domain Eukaryota; kingdom Metazoa; phylum Arthropoda; class Insecta; order Diptera; family Drosophilidae; genus Drosophila; species Drosophila ogumai. Next base: position 53,385 of record JAEIIJ010010062.1, on the reverse strand, counting down.
GGAAACCAAAAACAGAAACGTGGGTGTAAAACTTTATCAAGCAAATTAACTAGCGTAAAAAGGTGTTACAAACAGCAAAGAAATGTCCCAGCGAAAATTAATTGTCTATGTAGATACAAATTGTTAAATACTGTTTGTACAAAATCGAAAAAGTTACATTTCGGGATGGGAATACGTAGGACTCCACAAGTAAAGCTAAGGGAGAAACGGATCGCCGTCCCGATGTATAACCTTTTCGAATTGTATTACAAAATGATAGTGAAAGTTGCAAGATAAGTGTTGAAAAATCCTTGTTGTAACACCAGTGTTTCAGGATCAAGTCCTGTTTGCTGTCTCTACTCAGCTTGACTGGACGATGGCTCCGTGAAGCTCTCGGCTAGAGCCTCATCGATAAGGCGGCTGACCTCCAGCTGGCTCACTTCTGATCTGCCGGAGGAGTTGTCGGAATCAAATTCGCCATTGGCCGTTGTCGAGAGGCAAGAGATGAAACTTTCCAAGCTGTCCAGGCTGCTTGCCCCGGAGGCGTCTGGGTCGGAGGACAGACTCAGCTCGAACTGGGTGCTGCTCTCGCTGGAGCCGAGAAATCCCTGACGAAACAGCGGATCCCCGCAGTTGATCTGCAGCTGGCGGCGCATCTGCTCGTTCTCCTCTGACAGCTGGCGAATAACCTGTTGGTTGTCGTCGGAGGCACGATCCTCCAGGTCAACAGTCATTTTCATTACTTCGGCCATCTGCTCAATGCGCTCGTTCTGATGCTGAACGATACCCGCCAGGCCGGCCATATACTGCTCCCGCAGCTGGTAGGTGTCAGTGAACATGTCGCCATCGCAGTGCTCCCGATACTTGGCCATGATGTGCTCGGTGCCACTACGGAACTCTTCGGCAGTGGCCTTCAGCTCGGCGTTGTCGCGCAACAGCTGCATCTGCACCTCGTCGGTGTTGTGCTCCGACAGGTGCTTCATCAGGTTCTCGTCGCGGAAATTGTAGCAGTTCATTATGTCCTTGTCCGCGTTCTTAGCCTCCAGCAGTAGCGCATCAGCCTTGTCTATAAGATCGTCCAAACTACAGGCCAAGCCCTTGGCCTTACGGATCAGCCTGCCCTCGGGTCCAGTGCTTATCGGACGGTTCATTCTCACAAAACGCTCAGGAGCGTTGTTTAGGAGCGCCTACGTTGAATTTAGAACTTTTTTCTAGAGAAAATTAATGCCTGGTCAGGTTGGGATACGAACCGAGCACTAATAAATGAGGGAAAAATCTATTACCATTTGACAGTTTTGTCGACTGAAGATTGAAATTTTTGAATAAGGGATACCCTGAAACAATTCTTGAATAAAGGAAGGAAACTGATGAGGAAGCTGGCTTCAACCAAAACATATGTCGCTTAGTTAGTGGAATAAAAATCATTAAATAAAAAGCTATATTAGAACATTGAACATTACCCATAGCTATTGTGATGTACCCAATTTATTGAGTAATGGCTTTTCTCTGCACTTGCAGGATAATCGCGTGCTGGCCGAGTTGGAGCAGCCCCGCACCTCGGCCAGCGCCAGCATGTCAGCGTTGCCGCCCAGTTCCATGTTGAGCACGGTAAATAGCGAATTTAGAACCATATCAAAGAGTGGTGAGTACCGAGAAAGCTACGCCGGAGAGCCCCAGTCACGGACGGAGCATGAACGGGTCTCGCTTTCAGAACTCGAAGAAGAACTGAACCGTTACAAACGGGCTGTGCTAGGAGGCAGCGGTGGCGGCGGCGGCGGAGGCGCCATGTCGGCCATGTCCTCTGGCTACTCAAGCCTTCCACAATCGCTGGCCTCCACGATGGCCAATGGCGGGGCCAGCACCAGCTTGAGCGGCGCCAGCGTTGGCTCGCAGAGCGTGGCCACCGCTGCTGCTGTTGCCGCCGCCGCCGCTGGAGGAGGAGTAGGCGGTGGCGGCGGACATGGCGGACATGGAGGGCATGGCGGGCACGGCGGACATAGCGGACATCATGGGGGACATGGCGGCCACCTCACATCCATATCGGCCCTGGTGCCCAACTCAATCAGCGGCATATCCTCGAGCTTGAGCAGTCATGCCATCCAATCACTGCAATACGGCGCCGGGCAGACGTCCGTGGAGAAGCTGCTGAGCGGAACGAGTGGAATCACTGGCATTCCACCCCTGCCGGTAAATATTCACACGATGAAGGCTATGCCGACGGCATTAAGTCAGGTAAACCAACTATTTTCGATCGCAATGAACTACCAACAACAGCGGCTGGGCCCACGCCACGCCACAGCCATTACTATAGCTTTGCAGCTTTACATAATGTATATTACGATTGCAATTACGATTAGGATTACGATCCGTTTACTAACTGTACTTATATAGTGTCCATAGCGATCATCTGCTTTCGTTCGCTGATCGCTGGCGCATTGCGTTCTGTTGTAGTCTCATTACTGATGAAAATAAGCATTCACACACACACACACACCACGTACAACAAACACCCACCGAATCACAAACAGACACCCATTTCAGAGACTAGATCGTTGTGAATACTTGTACCTGATTTCCAGTTGCCTGTTGACATTGAAGTTGCATTATTTATATCGCTTTCGCAGCATGTTTCATTGAAAACTCCATCAAAATTTTCTTCTTAATCACCTATATAGAAATCAGACTTAGAATCTTCCTAATATATATATCGCCCATTTAATCCACATTAATAAATATATCATTAGTCATGGAACTCAAAGAAAACTCATTTTAGAAATATTGCCAACGCTCAGAAAATATTTGTTTGACTTTAATAAGAAATTCGTATTAAATGGCAAATAATAAGTTTCATAGCTTTTTTTTGAAAATTTTGATTTCATAAAAAGAGATTTCTTTTTTTTTGTTATTAAATAAATAATTATACCTTTAAAATATTTATAAAAGTTCAGCTAATATTTATCTGAGTGTACACACATACTCATGCGTTTGCGACATATACAGACAAAAGAATAAACTTTTGTTCACTTCAGTGAATAAGTGAGTTGTTTATTTTTGTTCAGTTGTTCAATTGCTCAGTTTTTCAATGTGGCCTTTAAACAAATAACCAAATGATCAAGGAAAAGCTTATTACGCTGGGAAACTGAACAACTAAACAATTGAGTGAGCAACTGAGCCCAGTTCGTCACTAACTAAAAAGTTATCGCTCTTTATCCATCACCTAGCATACATACTTGTATATCGTTTGAAAGAGTTGCATTTTTGAAGGCTGTTACGTTACTTGTTAATTGACGTTTTTGATGGTGATTGATGGATTGGATGCCAGCCACAAATCACACATAATCCCGCTTGGAAACGGCTTCAGATCATTGCAGAAACTCATGCTCAATACGTTCAGTTCAATTCAGTTCAGATCATGCGTAGACCATAGATCATTTTAAGGATGTTCTCTAGACGCGATTGATGCTCGCAGCAGCCGAATAAAAACGTGTATCTGTGATCTCTCTTTCCGTTTTATGTGCTCTTTCTCTGTCTTCCCTTTCTTCCTCTCTCTTCTTCGACGATGAATCGCTTTTTTTTCCATCGATTCCGATTGACGCAAACTGTAAAATGTCAATCAATCCCTGTTATCGATCTATATGTATGTCTGCATCCGTATCCGTGTGTGTGTGTCTGATCCCGTGTTTGTGTAATTACACCTGTACAAAACCAACAACAACAACCACAATAAACACACCTGTAAATTAAAAAAAATATATGAAAATTCCAAATTGAACACACAAACCACACACGTCGAACCCAAAACCAAAATCGAAACGAATTCGAATCGAAATCGAAACGAGAAGCGCGGAACAATACAACTGTACAATTTGCAGAGCACAACCATGCCCCTCCTGTCACTCAACTCGCATAACCTGCCGCCCGCCGGCTCGAGCAGCTACTCGGGCCTGGGCGCCGGCGGCTCCTCGCTGACGCATCCCTCGATGGCCAACCTGGGCCTGCTGGACACCGGCACCCTACTGGGTGCCACCGGCCTGGCCGGTCTGGGCGCCGGACCTGGTGCCGGCGGCATAACGGGCGCCACCTCGCTATACGGCCTGAGCGGCGGAGCGGCCGGCGCGCTGGGTAGCTCCTATGGACCGCCGCCCTTCTTGGACGTCGCTTCCAGTGCATCGTATCCATTTACGACGGCCGCTTTGCGACAGGCCTCGAAGATGAAGATGCTGGACGAGATCGATATACCGTTGACGCGTTACAACCGCAGCTCGCCCTGCTCACCGATCCCGCCCAGCAATTGGGGATTGGACGAGTTCACTGACGGCCTCAGCGTATCGATGATGCACAACCGCGGCGGTCTGGCACTGGGTGCCCTCGATCTGGACAGTGAGTAGTTGATTTGGCTAGAGATATGTCCTTGATGGCATACTAACTCCTATTTTGTAATCCCATCAGCCCGCAATCATGGCTTGAACGGAGCCAGCGAACCGCAGGTGGACATGCTGGATATACCAGGAAAGGGCCGCTGCTGTGTGTTCATAGCCCGCTTTCCTTATGATCCTCCAGAGTAAGTTTGCTTTTATTTTTAATTTGATGTTGAAGAAGGATTCGGTTAAAACCTACCAAAATCTTTGGGATAACAAACATTTAGTTCAATCATCAATCATTGTCATGTCAACATAAACTCATTCATTTAAAAATAAATAAATCATATCTTTAGCTTCGGAGAAAAGTAAAAAGTAAAAAGATAGTCCGGGTTTATATAGGAAATATATGTTATCTTCTTAGTTCATATAAAATAACGACCGCGCCTAGAAGTATGCAGACATTTTTTATACCTGAGTTTGGTTGGTCAACGCGTCGTATACGTTATGTCCACGTATTATATAAGATATTCCCAACTTCCCTTTATTAACTAATTAAAAGAAAATAGTAACAATAAAAGTAATTGCAGAGATTGTGAATACTGGAAGACCACGTGTCGTATACGCGATATCCGTAGTAATGTGTTTAATAGAACCGATTTAAAACCTTTAGTATTTACCTTCAATATAATCTTGCCAACGATTGTAGGATCCTCATTCTCATCACACATTCAGAATACACCGATTTACGCCATTTGTTAATTTTCAGAGCTCATAATGAATTCCTTTCCATGCCTTGCAGGGAGGCTGAGGGCGAGCTCTCCCTGTGTGCCGGCGACTATCTGCTGGTGTGGACCAGCGGAGAGCCTCAGGGCGGCTACTTGGACGCTGAGCTGCTGGACGGACGCCGTGGCCTGGTGCCCGCCTCCTTTGTCCAGCGATTAGTGGGTGAGTGTCTTCTACATGGCCAATCTTTTCCAGAGTCTATGCTAACTGCTTTCCACCTTCTTTGCCGTATTTGCTAGGCGACGACCTGCTGGAGTTCCACCAGGCGGTGTTGTCGACGCTGCGCGATGCCGAGGACGGGTCGATGCAGTGCGACACCACGTCGCTGCCCTCCTTGCCGCCGCACAACCCATTGCTCACACACACCCACGAGGACCTGGCACGTTTGAGTGAGACGCACACCGATCTGGAGCACGACCAGGACGACATCAGCGACAACGGTAACTATGCTAGCCATGAGGCCGCTTTTCATGTTTAATCTTTTGGTTTTTGTGGCGATCCTCGAACGCGTCGCCGTGCATGGCATGAATGTGAGCAAATATATAATCCACACAACGTAGACTTAGACCCCGATCGTGTTCCGCTTAGTGTGTGTAGACTCGTGCTAGTGCTAGCGAGATGCACAGCATCCTGATCCGCTTTCCAGGGATTGCTCAGCTGGCTAATGACACACTTCTTGCTCCTCCCCGCAGTTCCAGCACCCAAGCACTTGACGCTGGAACGGCAGCTGAACAAGAGCGTGCTCATTGGCTGGTCGCCGCCGGAGCCAGTGGGCTACAACCTCATCGACAGCTACCACGTCTACGTGGACGGCGTGCTCAAGGTCACCGTGAAGGCCAACGAACGCACACGCGCACTAATCGAGGGCGTGGACTCCACGCGGGTGAGATGCGCCTCCAATGCACCAGAGAATTGTCCTTTTTCAAATCAAGAAAAGAGCCCCAAGATCTAAGATCGCCTGGCTGGGAATGAACCATCTTCGAACAAGGTTGCTGTGTCTTGTTTCAAGATGATTTATTCTGATTTCAATACCACGTCCCATATCTTCTTACGTGTTTGCATGTTAACTTCAAGTATTATATGTCCCATTTTAATTGTCTGGCATATTTATATGTGAATAATCTATTACAATACACTTTTAATAATTTTTGACTTAAACCAAAAAATTATATGTCTTAACTTTAATTCTCACTCTTAATCGAATCTATACTTATAATCACTATTTTAAGAACTTAAACAAAAGAACAATATCTTAAAGATTGGTTACTCTATCTGCATTAGTTTTTACTTCAATTGAGGGTTAACAAATGAAAACATCACGAAATGAGGAAACCTAAGTATGTTAAACAGAAATCGGATAATGTTTTACAACAAAGTTACAACAAAGTTAAACAACTTTCTTTTTCGTTTCATTTAAAATTAATGTTGATTGACCTTAAGATTACAACTAATTTAAAAACAACTCAAGACATGCAAAATTTAAGAAGAACACCTGGACACCCGTCAGTGTGAATCCGGCATACTTATTCTTGATTTAAACAGACGACTTCTCCCTGCAAATAGTACTTATGGTGAAGAACTAACTAATTTTTGTTCCATTCCCTGCAGCCGCATCGCATTAGCGTGCGGAGCGTAACCCAGAACCGGCAGACCTCGAGGGATGCCGCCTGCACCATGATCATTGGGCGGGACACCTCGCACTTGGGCCCCTCGGCGGTGCGCGCCTCGCACATAACGTGTTCCTCGGCGGTCATCTCTTGGCTGCCGGCCAACTCCAACCACCAGCACGTGGTGTGTGTGAACAATGTGGAGGTGCGCACCGTCAAGCCGGGCATGTACAGGCACACGATCACGGGCTTGGCGCCGAGCACCCAATACCGGGTGACCGTGCGCGCCAAGCACCTGCGGGCCGTCGGCCAGCACGCGGCCAACGTGGGACAGACGCCGGGCAGGCCCGGCCAGGAGGAGGCGCCCGGGGCCTATGCCGACTTCCGTACTCTCACTAAGGGCCTGCCCGATCCGCCGCAGGAGATCCAGCTGGAGGCCGGGCCGCAGGACGGCACCATTCTGGTGACATGGCAGCCGGTTAACAGGCCCACCTCGACGGGGCCAGTAACCGGCTATGCTGTGTACGCCGATGGCAAGAAGGTCACCGATATCAACTCGCCCACCGGTGACCACGCCCTCATCGACATCGGCAAGCTGGGCGTCTTCAATCCGCGCGCCGTCACCATCCGCACCAAGTCCCGCGACTCCCAGTCGGCCGACAGTGCGCCCATCTTGATACCAAGTGAGTTTGTAGTTAAATATCTAATGTTCTTTTATATTTATCTCTCGATATCTTTCGCAGATACTGTGCGCAACAGTATTGCCCGCCGGGGACCAAATCAGATGGGCATGGGGCCGCAGCTGCCGCAGGGTCCGCACGGGATGCAGGGCCAGGTGCAGCAGCAGATGGGCGGCATGCCCGGCCAGCCGGGTATGCCGGGAATGCCGGGGATGCAGGGCCAGCAGCAGGGTCAGCACATGATGGGGCAGCAGGATCAGCATGGGCAATACGATCCCAACCAGATGCAGCAGCAGGGCATGCAGCCGCAGCCCGGTCAACCGGGTCACCAGGTGAGTGGCCGGCGAAGGTGCGACTCCTTGAGGGATGCCGCCGCCCGCGAGAACACTGTAAATAATGTTCTGTGACTCGTTTCGTTTTATTATTTCTATGCAATTGGTTTGAGAACTCCTCGAAATTCCGTTTCTTTTAAATTTTCTAAACTTTGAAGCCGACATTCACTCTCTATCGAAGAATGTACATAAGTTATGTTTCGTGTAGACAAATCCAACATATCCGCCCGATCACACTGTCCACTTACCCAACGGAAAATGTAAAGAAATTCCACCCTACTCTGCTTGTAAACCCGCGCACCCTCAGACACACCGATTGAATCAGAAAACCCGAGATCACGATCCCTCATTTATATAACTTTCCCATTGCATCGTTTCCTCCGGAGTCTCTCCAGTTCTATATTTCTTCCTAAGAGTTTATTGTTTTTAACATTTACCTCTCCTTACAACTAAAGGGAATATAAAGAACAAGATGCTTAACGCCTAAAAATGGCCTGCATTCGGAATTTAAAATGTATGAGCGTTACGCATCTTTTATTTTATATTGTCTTTGTTACTACACACGTTCTCTCTCTCTTTTATGGACTGCTCTTATTTTTGAATACTTTCCCTCTTCTTTCGGTCGATTTGTTTTGCAAATGAACCTACTATATATATTATATACATACACAGAGAGAAATTATTGAAACAATCGCACAAAATTCACACAGAAATCAAATCCACATGTCAAAGAACTGCGAACTCCTCAGGTCTTTGTTATAAGAACCAAGCAATTGAATTGAGTCCTTCTCCCACCCAAAAAAGAACTTGTATGTATGTAAAGTTACTCCTGATTTTGATTTTAATTTCAATACTTTCTTACTTTCTCTCTCCTTCGGTTTTGTCAACGAGATATATATTTATATGCCAGATATATGCCATGCAACTTGTGCTAGAACCTTATCATTTCCCTCGGTTCTTGGGTTTTTAGTTGGTTTGAGTATAGTTCACACATTAGCATGTCTTGAACTGCAGCAGCAACTACCGAAATAATAATAATGATAAATCAATCAAATATATATTGAACTTTGTTGAGTTGTTCAGATTTACAAATAGAGTTTTTTAAATTAAGTATGGAGCGGAGTTAACGCCGCCGCCCCAATTATCTTAAGGAATACGCAATGCAACGAACAATTCTAAACGAAAACAAGTACATATTCATTTTCATTATATGAAACCAAAAACCGAATACCGAAAACGAATCCAAATCCGAACGCTAAACAGCCCGACGGAGGCTCCGGCTTGTTAGGTGGCCTGCTCGGTGGCCTCTTCTCGAAACCCACACAGACTCAAGTGAACCAGAATGTAAGTTTACCCACAACATCTCTCCGCATATTGCCACACACACACACACGACTAACACACCTCGCCACACACACCACACAATAGTCATATAAGTATCTGTAAAATCCGTAACACTTTGCGTACAAGTAATGATCTAGATCTTAAGTTAGTTGGCTAGCAATCCTTAGGTAGAATAGCTAACTCGATGCCTCAATAATAATTGATCTTGTATATTGAAAACGAGAAACCATTTAAGTATTTGAAAGCCTTGAGTATTCGTTTGCCTTGAGTTTCTTTAGATCTTATGTTTCGTTTTGTTAGCAAGTGTATATTGTCTCTAGGGAAGAAAGGTGCTATCTGGAAGGTGGGGCTAGTGATTGCATGATTACTCGAGAACGTAAAACATAGGCTGAGTAATGCCTAGAAGGATCGAAGTACTTATCCTAGAGCTCTTGAAACCTGTGACTCTACCTCCAACTCCAACTCTTTTACTCTCCAAATGATCTATGTTAAATAATCGATATATAACTTTAAAATCGCATAGAAACATGTGTAAACACCCACATAAACCACTAGAAGATACCGCTACAGAGATACCCAGATACAATATCCTCCCAAAAGATACTCCGAACTCGAATCCGTGCTTTCTTACTTCCCAAACAACAACCCCTCGTACATACTCGTCTAGCTTCTCGTACTTACTCGACTATCAACTATAGATATTTTGGCTTTTCAGTTCCTGTGCGTATTTAGATCGTAATGCTCCATTAACACACACACACCACATACACACAGTACATACACACTGCTTTCCTACTAAAGTGAAGCGCCAATGTAAACCAGCTAAACGCAGACGCCTCTTGCCACTTTTGCTAACCTCTAACGAGAACCTCTCTAAAGACAATGTGAATGAAAAACAGAGTACCAATTAAGAACTGCAACACCTAAAAATAAAAAATAAAACAAAACAAAAGAGTTCAAAAACTAACGCTAACAAAATTTCAAATTTTAAATTCAAACTCGTTCAAATTTGATTCGAAAATCCGTCGATCGGCGCCGTCCAGGGCTACCAGCCGGGAGCTCCAGGAGGCCAGCGGGGCATGGTCCCGATTCCTGGCAGACCGCAGGGACCACAAAACCAACAACAGCAGCAGCAGCAGTACGGACCGCAGGGTCCCATGGGAGGAGCGCGCTTCCGGGGACCAGTTCCGGGCCAGATGAACATGCAGGGCCAGCAGATGCCGGGTCAGATGCCAGGACAGATGCCAGGACAAATGCCAGGTCAGATGCCGGGTCAGATGCCGGGTCAACAGATGATGGGACCACGAGGACCGCTCAACCAGCAGCAGCAGCAAATGGGCCAGCAGGGGCAGATGATGCCCGGCCAGCAGCCAGGACAGCAGGCGGGACAGCAAATGCCCGGCCAGCAGCAGCAGCAGATGCCCGGGGCCCAGAAGAAGCCACGCTACTTTGTGGCCATGTTCGACTACGACCCCTCCACGATGAGTCCCAATCCCGACGGCTGCGACGAAGAGCTGCCCTTCCAAGAGGGCGACACGATCAAGGTAAGCTCGCTGATCCGGTCCCACCCTAATCACACCCAGTCCACACAGAACCACCAAGACACTTTCCAGCCTCAGCAGAAGCAGCAGAGACGTCGTTGGGATCAGCGTTCACCCGGAACCCGAATCGAAGGCGGCATTTATTGGAGGCAATTGGATGCGATCGAATCCGATGTCCAGAATTGGCTGCGCTTGCTTGTTACGCGCTAATTGAATGAAGAATCGGTGCATGTTTTTCCTTCGCCCTCACAACTGACTCACTGAACCACATCGTCAGACTCAGATTCAGCTCAGAGACACCCTCCAGTTGTCCCTCCCCATTCATCCATACCGTACTCTATCTATACCCACTATGTAGCCGTTGTTCTCTCTTCTAATAGTTCCCTAAATACTTTCGTTAAGTTAGCGTTATGCACTCGATACACAAGACACTTGACAGATAAAAGATACAAGATACTATGTACTCGTTATCACCTCTGACCGATCTTTGCCGGATACAGCACTAACGTATGCCCCATCCGGGGACTTCCCCTCTTGTCCGCAACAGGTGTACGGCGACAAAGATGCAGACGGCTTCTACTGGGGCGAGCTGCGCGGTCGCCGGGGCTACGTGCCGCACAACATGGTCTCCGAGGTCGAGGACACGACCACAAACATGACGGCCGGCGGCCAGATGACCGGTCCCATGGGTCAGAACATGAATCAGGGCATGAACCAGGGCATGAATCAGGGCATGAACCAGGGCATGAACCAAGGCATGAACCAAGGAATGAACCAGGGCATGGGCCAGGGCACAGGCGTGGTCGGAGCCGGGGGCGTAGCCGGAGGCATGGGAGTCGGCGGCACCGCCCAGGTGATGCCTGGCCAGGGTGCACCGCAGCAGAGCATGCGGAATGTGAGCCGCGACCGCTGGGGCGACATTTACGCCAACATGCCGGTGAAGCGGATGATCGCACTCTACGACTACGATCCCCAGGAGCTGAGTCCCAATGTGGATGCCGAGGTAGGTTTAATTAATTAAGAACTCTTGAGTTTGTTGTCTTCCGATTATGATTTTCCCCTTAGCGTCGGCAAAGTCAGGCGGGTGGTCTTATGGGCGGCCTTTTTGGCAACTTACTGCCTGGCTTCAGCCAGAGTGTCCTGGCACCCGAGTCCAGTGAAGTGAGTCCTGTTGCCATGGTGGGATACTAAAATTATCAGGCTCATTACAGCTAGTAGCTTGTTGAAAGATTTATTAAAGCAACACTGCGTATGAGTAATATTTGTATAAAGAAAGAAAGCAAATATTTTCTAGTCAAACTCACATCTTGCTAATGGAGACTTAATCACTTAAGAATTGCTTTACAATATTTATAAAGAAGTACAGATAAGCTCTCCCCAAAACATTCAATTAGTTTATTCCAGTAACTTGGGATGTATTAGTAGTCTTGGTACAAAGCTACCTCTATTTTTTGACAATTTAATTAAAACATTTATTTTTAGACGAGCTATTTTGGTCTAAGAGACTTTCAAGTGATAATAACCAATCTTTTATAAACTTACAGCAAGTGGAATTGTGTTTCAAGACGGGCGAAATCATACTCGTTTACGGTGATATGGATGAAGACGGTTTCTACATGGGCGAGCTGGACGGCGTGCGCGGCTTGGTGCCGTCGAACTTCCTGGCGGACGCGCCCGATCAGTACAGCAACCAGATGGGGCCGGGCGGGGTGGCAGGAAGGGGTGGCCTTAGCCAGCGAGGACGCGGCCAGGGGCCGGGAGCGAGGGGTCCGCCGCCGCCGCCGCGGGACAACATGATGCCAGGGATGGGCGGACGCGGCCAGCCGGGGAAAAGTAAGTAGGCTTGGTGAAGATCGAGGCTCCAGATCCTCTTAGATTTTCGCCTTTTCGGTTACGTTTTCTTTCGTGATTTCCGTTTGAGTTGGAGGCGAATTACGACTTTCGAATTGCGCAGTGAACGAAAAAAAAAAATCCTATTCGAAGAACCATTACGTTTCGTCACGTTTCCGTTTTCGGTTCCTTTTCGGTTGATTCGTTTTGCAAAAAAAAAAAGACAAACAAAAAAGAAAATCTGAAAGCCAATACAACAAAATAATACAAAACATATGTATACTCTAATCTCGAAAGCACTTTATAAGATGAATAACTATAACTACGCAGGTTCTTCCAGACTACATAAACCAGTCCACCAGTCCAGTCCAAAAGCGGGATAATATATACAAAATATATATATATACCTATACTCTATAGCAATCCATTTCTGTTCTGATACCCGATGTTTTTCGTTCGTTTCGTTCAGTTAATTCAAAAACGATATATATTACAGATCAGCGAACACAGAGATATATCTTCACTCTTTCTCTCCTTCTGTCTTAACTCTCTCTATCGCAAAAATTTCAAAGTGAAACAAAAAACAAGTTGAATATATACTTAAGAATTCTGATTTTGAACGCCGCTAATTTGATTTCCATTATGATTCCGAGCGAACTTTTGTACAACTCCTTTCTCCCATTTTCTTAATATCTTTAATGCGATTTGGTTTCTGTACAAATTCAATAATTTTCCAGCACCAATCAGTTCGATATTTCCAACTTTATATATACATATATAAATATATATATTTCCTTCTGCTTATTTTTTTGTACGGTCTGTTATTCCTTTTTTTTTTTGTCTTCTTTTGGTTTGGATTCCAATGATATAATATAATTCTAATCGAATAAAAATATACCATAGATAGTTGTTGTTCTTGTTGTTGTACACACACAATCTAACGTATTAACTTAAGCATTGATCGATCCATTACCGCATTAACATCAAATCATTATCGCCGAAATATGGAGCTCAAAATGAAGCCAAGGGGGAAACTTCCGCATAAAGTCATGAACTCATGCTCATATCGATAATCTTTGTATATACAAGCCGTCACTTAGCTTTCTTTAACTTGTCTGTTCCTTGTTTTGATTTTCCTATTTCCTGTTTTCAATCTTATTCAGTTTCTTTCGGTACTCTGTCTCTCTTCTTGTCTTGCGTGCCTTTTTCTAGCCGTGTAAAACTCTAGATGGTCTCTCTTGCATGTTTATCAACTACCGTACTAAGTACATCTGAAATGTTTATCGTTTTCCTTAGTTTTGAGTTTTGTGACTTGTTTTCATTTGGTTTTTAGCAAAGCAATTGCTTGCGTTAAAGATACGAGTTACTTGCACCTGATTGCCGAATGAATTGATTGCCTAGTTGATCACCACCGAGCCATAGTTTAACCAAAGTCGTCCTCTGAATGTGTCTTGAACCGAAAAAGAAGTAGTGTCCAAGTGCCCTGATGGAGCAGCTGCAGCCGGAGATTGCGACAGACGACGAGACTGATCCGATCGGGTTAGAGGGGAAACCTAGGGAACTACGTACTGGTACTTCTAAGCTATTTACACCCCTGTGATCCCCAAATAAACCCCTGATAACGTTGAAACGAGTACGAGTATCTGCTTTTCGAAACAATATTATTCTTTTAGCGTTGTTTCTCTCGTTGATTTTTGGATTTTGTGTTCGTTTTTCCGTTGAACTTCTTCTTTCCTTCTGGTTTTATCTGAATGTTGGTCTTGTTTGTTTGCCAATTAGCTTCTTCGATATATATATATTTGATATTTGTTCATTTTTGTTCAAAGATATAACAACAAAAACAACAACAGCATCAGCTAAGGGCTCCAAGCACCAAATCCCAAATATAACAAAACAAATACGAGCAGTATTCTCTCTCTGTATTTAGTGTAAATTCTCATTATTGTAAAATACTTAACTTTTAAAACTACTTATTTCCATATAACTATAACTAACTAACTAACTTATATATAATGCCATACTAAGCCGATTTTAAGTGCCCATATATATAACTTGTATCTACCTAAAGAATAATATATCTTTAACTGCATACGAAAGCTTATGCAAGTGCAACCAAAGAACTGAACTCTGAACATAGTCCAGAGACTCCAAGAAGCACACATACTTATAGGGCTGAAAGGTAATATTTAATGCAATCTTAAGCTTACGTCTGGACCAATAACAACCACAATCGAATCAAATGCAATCATTTTTAACTCAACTTTATCTATCTCTCTTTCACTTTAAACCGATATAAAATATACAATTTATCTGACTTACAATATCTTGGCGCCTCTTCCTCTGATTTTGAATACGTCTTTGCGCAAACCAAATTCGAATACAACATTTTCGAAAGCTCTTTACATTATACTTATATTTGGAAGTGACTTGAGACCCCTGGGTCTCTCTCCATTATCTTGTGTTAATTTTCCCCTTTTGTTTTGAGTTGTCCATTGATTTGTTCGTGAACAGCGGTGAATTATATAGAACAGCGATTTGTTTGATTTCATTTGATTTGATTTGTTTAACCCCACCCGCGCGGAGATGAACAAGTTGAATAAATATCCAAACTCTCGAACCGACATCATCAGATTCAGATTCAGATTCAGATTCAGCAGTCCCAACTCGAACCACTCTATATAACTGCAAATTGTACGCGACTAAATTGAGTAAATCGATTGGTTTTCATTTAGTTTTCGATGCCTCAGTTGGACTTAAGTTTCGGTTACGATTACAATTACAATTACAATTACAATTACGATCTTTTCCGTTTTGACTACTACAACTTCTTTCAAATAATTTTTTGTAATGGTCTGCTGTGGTAAATGTGAAGTCTTTATGTTATATTCGTTGCTATAGATGCTCGCCCTGCTTCCCCTACACTGTTAGACAACACGGGCCATCCTGCCCCCGATCACCAAACGCAGGTAAATACTCGTTCTCTTTTGTTTCCTTTTGTTTTCGATATATCGAACGTATCGTATCGTGTTAAATCAAAGAAAAAGATATACAATATTTTCGTTTGTTTGTGAAAATAATGCTAAAGCTAACTTAAACCTAAAGAAAAGAGTTAAGAATACGCCAAATGTAACCACAACTGTTCACCTCAATACCTACAAACCTCAAACCCAACAAAGCTGCAACCTACTACTACTACTACTACTACTACTAAAACTACTACTACTACTACAGTATTATTATTGCCACAACAGTTACAACTATTACTTAAAAAACAGCTGTCCCTGTACCTAGCCTCTACTACCTCTACCTGTACCTTCACTTGCTATCTCTGTCACTCATCACTTTTTCGGTTCCGACTCTCTCAGCGAAAAAAGAAAGAAAATAAACGGAAGAACGTATTATCCCGACACTCAGACAGACAGAAGAGCAACACGCCAGACCACTCTCTCCCACGTCATTACATACTGCTATCGCTTTCTCCGCACCCACACACACGCTAGAAAAGCTGTGTAGTGCGGACTCTCTCGCCACTAAGCGATTCGGGGCAGCTTTCTGAATGTCCAGTTAAGCTAACAGGAGGTTAACCGAAAGTTAAATCATAACATGTGCTGTAAAATGCACTTGGTGTGGACAGGACAGCTTAGTTCCCTCGCGCTATTAAGAAAAACAATTATATAACTTTGCATTAAGTATTAACTGGACATTGAGAAATCAACCCCGATCGTCCATTGTTTCGTCCCACTTTCTCTCTGTAACTAACTACTGCGCATACCACCTACATATATACATAAATCACCTTGTCTATATGTTCCAGTTTCGAACCCGATTCAAACGCTTACAGTACAGTACCTAAACATTCCAGTCAACTGATCTATATTTACCCATATATATATTCATATATATATATATATTTTAGTAACTATGTATAGCTAGCAACATGTTTATCTTGTAGTTAACATCCAAAGACAACAGCGACATAATAAATACAAACATTGAAACCAAAACCAAATCCTAATAATAACAGCAACAGTCGGAGGCTCGTCCGTGTAAAGTTATATCCCCCGATATCTGAGCATTCATAGCCTGCCAGTGCCGCACTTCATGTTGGTGTAAAATAATTGTAGTCGAACTCAGAGCAAAGATCATGTATGTGTGTACAGTTTGTATATAAAGATCTACCCAGGAACTGAAGTATCAGCAACAATTTCCACAGCAACAATCATTCACATCGATTTCTCCTGAGTTTTTATTTCATTTCTTCCATTTTGTATTTCACAGTCTTAAGTTTTTCGTTATTATAAAGTTCAGTTTGTTTTCCAATACTAACTCAGCTTACAGACTTCCTTAACTTTCAGCAAAAAGTGAGATATTCAGCCGTTTGCTCAATCTAAGCTACTTAACTTACTTGTTTGCCATCAGATTATCTTGAGAAAAAGCCCCATAACTTCAGTCTGCTTTCGAATATTGATCTGCTTTGGTTTTCAGGTTGCTCTATAGATTTCATATTCCAATGCTAGATGTTATTATTTTTTAAGTTAGCTTTGAGGGCAAACCAAAAGTAAATTCGGGTTATGAGACAAACAAGCGAACCCCGAAATGTGTACAAATTTATTCACGCAGCATCCGAGACTCCTTATCTCTGGGAACTGCTAAATACCAGATACCATATATATATGCCAGATACAAAATACACACTCAAGTAAACGTATTGCTGATAAGATGTGATACATATCTATAAATATATATATATATATACCTATATATGAATACATTTTTGTTTTCTTACTGGTATACGCTACTAATTATATTAATTAATTGCTACTACTACTATATGGAATATTGGATGTAATGTGTACAAATTTCTATGTGATTCACTGTATGTGTAATACCTTGAGTTCTTGCGTTTTTCGTTTCGTCAATTGAAGTTATTATTTTCTCTGAGTTCTTCTCCCCGCCTCAGTTGAACCTGTACTTGAACTGTACTTGCTTTGATTACTATCGACATTTCATATGATTTCCTCTGGCTCACTTTAAGTCTAGTATGATTTCCCGAATAGATTTGCATTTAGCTCTTACTTTCCACAACGATCAAAACACCGAAGTAAAAGTTAGCCAACAGAATAACTCAACAACCCACCACCGACAACCACATAATTTAGTTTGTTTCGTCCATCAACTCGAACTCATTCAAGGATGACAAGTAGCCCCTACCGTTTACTTATGATTTTCAATGATTGCCACGACATTTCACGAAACTTCACCTTCAAGGTGGCCCCTCCCACTCCCATCTCATCAAGGTAGTGTACATAAATAGATCCTCTCAAGTCCGGTCCGAGCGCACAACCCGGAGGACATGGGGAGTACTCGCCACCAGGCATGGGCACTATTGACTTCAGGGAAGCGATCGCTTTCCAGAAAGAAAGCAGCCCTCTGCCCATGCCTGCTGAGGAGTACTCCTGGATAGTCCGAAATCCGTTGTCAGAATGCGTATTTCTAAGAGTTTTTCAACTTTTTGCTTTGCCTTTTGCCATGCAAACTCTTAATTTTCTTTCTTGGCCTTAGGCCCTTGTTTGATTTTCAGTTGTCAACTATTGAGAAACGTTGCTAGTTCTACATAATTTTCATTTTCACACGGCAAATGTGTATAGAAGCCAACAATCACGTAATGCTACTGTTACTCGTTTCGATCGAGGCCTTCAATAGAGCCTTGACTCCTCTGGAGACGCTTGATTTACCCGCTGAGCACAGAGAGGACCTATGCGGTCCGGTTCGGTTCGGTTCGGTTTTTGACTAGCGCCATTCCGTAGTTAACGAACGTAGTTGCCATTACTAACAACACAACCAATTCCATCTCAAGTAACCCAGCGACTACTGCTCGTGGACGAGTCCGAAACTAACACCTAGTTTTTGCCATGAGAACGCTAAACCAACCAACCAACTAACTAACTAACTAACCCGGCCCCTCAACGAGAGGCCACGTTGAAAGAATCCATGAAAATATTAAGAACTCCCATAAATATACGTACAATATATATATATATATACTTAACGATTAGTTTGCCATTCGTTTATGCGAGCGCTGCCTGATTGGAGCCCCGACTAACTCGTTCTCTTTGGTCCTTCGCCAATCGCCACCTTGCAGGGGATGATCGGTCGCGTTGGTAATCTCGGCCAGCAACAACAGCAGCAGCAACTCCAACAGCAGCAGCAGTACGGTCAGCAGCAGCAGCAAATGGGACAACCTGGAATGATGGGTCAGCCGATGGGCCAGCAGATGGGTCAGCAGATGGGCCAGCAGATGGGCCAGCAAATGGGCCAGCAAATGGGCCAGCAGATGGGCCAGCAAATGGGCATGGGTCAGATGGGCATGGGCCAGCAGCAACAGCAGCCGCCGGTGACGACGCAGGCACCAACGGGCGGCCTCTTCTCCGGCGCGACTAGCCTGCTCTCTGGTGCTACCTCGGCTGCCACCGGTGGTCTATTTGGGTCGAAGCAACCGCCCAAAACGGATCCAATGCAACCACCCGGTGGTGTGCAGCCAGTGCAGCAACAAGCCAACGCCTTTGGTGCCCAGCAGCCCGGCATGCAACAGCCGGGCATGCAACAGCCCGGAATGCAGCAGCCCGGAATGCAGCAGCCCGGAATGCAGCAGCCCGGAATGCAACAGCCCGGAATGCAGCAGCAGCAGCAACAACAAGTGCCACCGCAAGCCCAGGCTCCGCCGCAGGGACCGGGCGCCGGATTGCTGGGCGGACTCAAGGGTATCGCGGCAGCGGCGCCCGGCGGCGACGTCCTGTCGAAAGGCAAAGATCTCTTCGGGAAATTCGGGTTCGGCTTTGGCAAATAACCCCGGTCATTCTATAGGGTCCTATTATATTATTCGTAGATTAGACCTATTATTACTATTACGATTATGATTATGATTATCGCTATTGATTACGATTACTAAGCTAATGTGAGGCCCGTGCCTCGTGCCTGGTGCCTGGTGCTCTGTTGCTGCCCATGATATATGATATATATAACACGTGAAACCGAAACTAATAGTACTAATGGTAATATTTTTTATTAATTAAATTGATAGAAATATTATGTGAGTCGGAGGGGGAGGGACAGTAGCAGCAGCAACAGCAGCAGCAGCAGCAGCATCGGCAGGGGCAGCAGCAGGAGAGACGTGAGCACACGAGCCACCACAGCCCCCAGATAAATTGTTGTAAAATTATTTAACAAATTGCCAGTTTAGGTGACTGCTCTCTGAACCCTCTCACCCAATAAAATACATATACAAGCCACACTGTCGCAGGACCCTCGCCTGCGGCCGCCCACTCTCACACATAGATACTGGACACACACACAGCCACACACCATATATTATACAAGAGAAAAACAAAAAGCTAGGCATGGCGAAGTGAGCGGAGAAATATATTATATACATACATTATATTTACAATTATTTGTTAACGCACATTGTTAAATTTGCTACTGTTGCTGACCAGTTTATAAATAAAAACCAAAACAAAAGAAAACCAAACAAGGAGAGGCGGAGAAGGAGAAGAGATTAGGAGGCAGACGAGATGCGAAAGATGAGGAGATAAAGCAAACACATAAGGTAAACTAAACCAAAACATTAACATAAAGATACATATATTATATGTATATATTTAAAATATATTGAAAACTAAATTGAGATACACTAAATTACATTTATAAATCAAAACAAAACACAACCGAATGTTGAGCAATGTCGTCAGACGAGGTGACGCCCCAAAAGGCGCCCAAAACAAATATACATACATTAAAAACGTAATAAATAAATCGATATGATACATATTTACATATATTCGCATATACTAAATACGACTTCGCATTCAAATCGGGCGCGACCTTGACTTCCAGTCCAGCTAAGAAGAGAGCACGAGCACATCCCCCAAGTACCACTAGCCAGTTACCACTTCCCAGTTACCTGTTACCAATTACCAGTTACCAATTACCCATTACCAGTGATAGCCCAAGCCAATCCCCGCCTCCCATCCTTGTGATCCTTGGACTGCTCGACTTCTGTGCGCATTCTATTCGCCTTCTATTCCCCGCATCTTTCAGTGTTCGATGTCCATAGAAGCTAAATGCGATAAAGATATCAGTGTAACTTAAACCAAACCAAAGACCAAGAGCGAACTACTCCTACACACAGACATATGTATATGGGATACCCAAGGAAGTGGCAAAAGCAGAAGCAAATACAAGAATATAATGTACTAAGCACAAGAGAACGAACCTAGCGTTAGACACACACAGGAGACAAGTTCACTACAAATTCGACTTTCCCTTTCGTAATTACCTAAGCCGCCCCTTGCTACTACTTCCTAGAGCTACCCAGCATCCCCTTTACTACCTATTCGAATACCAAACTCAATCGTTATTTTATATAGCTAATACTTGCATATATGCCAAGACTACTTCTGATTGCTTTTGTATCCGAGAGTTACGAAACGAAAAGCTAGTCAACTGTTTCCTAATGTTTAAAAATTGCTTTAAAAATCAGCTCTCTCTCTCTCATAAACAGAAGATACACACACACAAATACATCGCGTACCTCTTGCTTTACGAAAATACAAAACATTCAAGAAATGGAAGAAAGTATAAAAGATAACAAAAGTATATTAATGAGAAAAGCGTTTACCAAACAAATATATTAAACAAGGCATATTTAAAGAGCGCATAGAGTTGCATATGTACATGTGCTTGGAAGGCAAATAATTGTGAGCAAATGATTACTTTAAACTGAGAAACACACACTCAACACAACCACGAACACACCACAATACAGATACAGTCACACACAGATACACAGAGGGGCACTCAGGGAAAGTGTTGGCTTAAATTTATTCGAAACACGCTGAAGTCTCAGCCTGTTTCGGATGAGTTTAGTCCCGACACTCTCTCCTTCGGTGCCCGCAATCACACTGTAAATTGTAAACTGGCAAATAGTAGTTGGCAGGCCTAGATATCGAAACTATAGTTGAGTTGATAGCTAAGAATGTCGAAGAATGAATTACCTTATCCAACACGATGAAACAAGCGTTAACTTTTCCCACGTAAATGGTTTAACAATCAAGTCACACTGTATTATTTAACCACATCGGAGAGACGATTACAATCTACAAGCCCCACTTCGGCGTCCACCGAAGCAGTGGTGTTCCCGCAGCTACTGCGGGGACCTACCGGAAGCACACAGACCCCAAAACAGATACAGATACAGATACAGACACAGACACACAGATCAAGATACAGCTGCAGACAGTCAGTCAGATACACCCTATAGTTACATATACACCAGAGTATACAAACAGTTTATTTCCACGAACAATATTTAATAATGAAGACACAAACGAGCGATGATAAAAACGTACTATGCAATATGAAATGGATAATGAAAAAACACAAATGGAAACCAACTAAATTGTTATACTGTATTATTATACTTTTTCTATAAATTATAATTTCCTTATTGAACGACAAAAGCGAAAAAAAATAATAATTAAACAACAATTTCAAAGAAAAACAAAGCTGCGTTCCATTCAATTAATTCGGTAATGAGCGTTGCTCCGAAACATTACTCATACGCCACGTTCGCCGCCCCGACACGAGGCTTGCTTTATGGCTCCACCTGCTTCTATTATCTCTGCGGCCTGCAGATCGCCCTCCGGTTATCTTTGTTTGTTCGTGGAAAGCTATAATATATATTTAGGGGATGCATTTAAGTATTTACAAAGTCGCTAAGCTAAACAACTAAATCTAAGCGGCTAAATTACGCAAGTTCCGCCGTCGAGTTCCACACGCGAACGTCAACCGGAGATAATTGTTCTCGTGACGTCAGGCGGCGGCGGCGGTAACTGAGGATTGGAGTAGGAACTTCGGCTAAACCTTGGCTTCTAGCTGCGGCGGCGTCACTTCCTTCTCCGGCTGCAGGTGAGACGACAGGTCGCCGTCCTCGTGCCAAAAGCGCACATTGCTGATCACCGGCAGCATCTGCTGCACCTTCAGGCTCATGTTCTGCAGGATGAGCAGCACATCGTTGGCGGCCATCTCCTTGGCCACAGCAATCAGCATTTCACTGAAGGTGGCATCGAACTGCATGAAGCGAGCGCAGTCCAGGACCACGGGGAAGTCGTTGTGATAGAGACTGCAGGCAGCCCGCAGCTCCGCCCGGAGTGTGTCCACGCCAGTGTAGTAGATATCCGACTGGGGCACCACATGCACATAGTATCTGGACTCGTGCTGCATTGGGTTACATGAAATTTAGTAAGTTTCCTTTTAAAAAAGTCTCTGTAT
This sequence comes from Drosophila ogumai, assembly GCA_018904815.1. NCBI lineage: Eukaryota > Metazoa > Arthropoda > Insecta > Diptera > Drosophilidae > Drosophila > Drosophila ogumai. The sequence goes on along the minus strand of JAEIIJ010010062.1, from coordinate 30,599 downwards.
CCTACCTTCTTCAGGGACACCTCTATTTTGGGATTGCCCAGTCGCAGTAGGATGAAGATCATGCTGAGCACAATACCGAAGAGCAGGCCCAACTCCACGCCGGCCACCAGGCAGATGATGAAGCTGCCCACCCAGCTGAAGAAGTCTTTTTTGTTGGTCTGCCACAGCTCTTTGACCGGAGCCAGATCAATCTGTTTAAATATAAAAAATTTAAATTCAATAAACAAGGATCTATAATAAATATAGGGTCTAGACTCACCATAAAGATGACCGCTGCTATGAGCACTGCGGAGAGGGATGCCTTGGGAATGTACTGGAAGTAGGGGGTCAGAATGCTCAGCGCAGAGAGCACAATCAATCCGGTGTATATGCCAGCCATGGGCGTCCTTACTCCCGACGCCTGACTGACCGCCGAGCGGGTGAAAGCTCCGCAGGTGGGCATGGCACTGAAGAAGGAGCCGGCTATGTTGCACAGACCCAGGGTCAGCATCTCCTGCGAGGCATCCAAATTGCCGTCCTTCACTAAAAATCAATGCAAATAGCTCCGAGTTCTTTCTAAATATCTCAAATATCACGTATACGCACCGAAAGCCTTGGCAATGGCCACATTGGCGAGAACCGCCACAATGGGCACCACAACAATGCCGCTGCCCAGCTCGTGCAGGATATCCGTGAAAACGTAGGTACGGTTTTGGTACTCAAAGGCAAAGGGCGGCAGCTTGAACGAGGGCATGGCCGAGGACACCTTCGCTGAGAGGGCAAAGGGCACTGCCTCCATGGAGCTCTTCTTTACCCAGATGAACACCAGCAGGCCAGTGAAGAAGACAACCAAGGCGTTGCGGGAGATGCTGATGTACCAAAGGATCTTCTTAAGGCGACGCGTCACAGCCGTGTCCTGCTTGAATTTCACCTGCGACAGGAGCTGAGAGAAACAACAATAAAATATTACAATTTAACCTAAAACTTTAGCCTTCCAACTTACCCTCAACGAAAGCAGGACAACCATGCAGGATACTCCCATGACGGCATCCGTAGGACGAATGTTGGTAAAGAAGTCAACGATGGACGGGAATCCTTTGAGGCGAACTCCCAGCAGATTCTTGATCTGAGCAAAAACCACAATCACAGCCGTGCCTGAGGTAAAGGCCTTGGTCACCGGAGCCGGAATAAAACTGACTATAAAGCCCAGCTGGAATACGCCCATGGCCAGTTCCACCAGGCCGGCGAGGAAGGCCAGGACGATGACCACCTGTACCGGCTTGTCCGCGCAAAATTGCAGCGTAAGGATGGCCATCAGGCTGGTGGGACCAATGGACACTTGCGGTATCGTGCCAAAGAACACATAGATGATCGATCCAATGAAGGCGGAGTACAGGCCATACTCTGAGGAGAGACCGGCCAGGGCGGCGTAGGCAATGCTCTGCGGAATAATAGTCAGTCCCAGCGTAATTCCGGCTATCAGATCCGCGAAGGCCTGCTCCCGATCGTAGCAGGTGATCCAGCTGAGGAAGTAAATGCGCCGCACCAGCCAGTGTGCCTCCTCCGGCTTGGAGTACTTGCCAGCCACATCTGAATCCAAGTCGACGGTCTGTGCCTGGCTATAGTAATCGTCGGCATTCTGGGCCGTGTACTTCTCCTTCTCCTCGCAATTGGCTGAAAGGAAGAAATCGAAAGAACGCTTAAGCCGCTGGGAGACTACGGAGTAGAGCTGCTAATCCTACGATCGTAGATGGTGGCCACCGTGGCCAACTGCGCTTGCCCGGCGGCTGTTCCGGAGCTGCGCCTGCCCTTGGGCCACAGGCCGAACGTGTGCTTTCGCGGCCAACGCATTGTGTACTGATTTTCAGTCTCTGTTTCAGTGTCGCCAATGGCCACAGGTACAACCGCTCTGCCAGCCGAATTTGTTTGATTTTGTCAGGGGGTTTTTAGCATTTTAATAAAAAAAAAAAAATTAAAAACGAGCAGCAAGCAGTCCGGCTTGTCCGCTTCCCAGCCGAGCCGAGCAGAGAGCGAAAAAAAGCGCAAAACTTTAATTGTGTGAATTCGTAATTAAGCACATATGTTTGCCTCTCGCTGTGGCTCGGTAATTTACGTATATAAATAACTGAGATTCTCGAAAGCTATTGGGAACGGGAGGGCTCTATTGGAGAATCAGTACATGCCATATACCACTTAATTGTAAGTTCCTATGTGAATGCTCCGCGCTTGAAAAACCAGTTATCTCTTCCTCAATCGCTCTTTATGTAAATCGCATTTTAATTCAATTTTTTACCCACTTTTTTGTTGTATTTAATAGGTAAACAAATCGAAAACAAACTAAAGGTGATTAATATAATCAAATTCAGGGGAAAAAGCGAACCAATTAACACTCCAAAGTGGGTGCAAGTGCGTACCGACTCCAGACGGAGGCTGTTAGTCATCTGTCTCTGTGTCTCTATGGGTTAATAATAGTACAATGTCGTATTTAGGTGTTACCTTTCGCATGTATTGCGCTGAAACTTACTTACAAATAAAATCTGTGAAAATCTATTACGTAGCAAGTCGTAGTCTTCATGTTGATAATAGATTTTATATAGACTTTCTGAGTAATGTTGCACCTCTTAAAAGCAGCTTAGGAAATTTGAAAATGGCAACTTAATGGGTTTATTTACTCACTCACTATACTATAATCCCATTCAAATTAAATCGCTATAAAATCAAGCAATTATTTCATTGTTTTCTCAGCAAAATGTTAATATATGTGGTTGACGGCTCGGGCAAGTTAAATATTTTTATACTTGGCTATTATCAGTCATGATGGTCGAAAACAGAAACTGAAAATTAATGCTAATGTGTAACATCAGGCCCGGATTTTTGCCAACAGCTGTTGCTTTGCTGCTAATGAACGGGGGAGATCGGCTGCTGGCATATATGGCGGTTGTAAAATCGTAGAAGTAGTGTAAATGGAGAAATTATAGCATTACCACGAGATCATTGAATGAATCATGGAGATTTAACAGATTTTTGTAATTTAAATGTTGTATTTTAAGTAATTTTATTGACTATCCATAATTTTATTACAACGATTATCGACTGTTTTCTAAAGCTTTTAAATAATAATACCTATACATTTTTGAAAATCTTTACCATAAAAGTTTGCCATGGCAGCTGTAATATTAATAATAACTTGTAATTTTTTTAATATAGCTAAAATCCTTTTAAATTGATTTAATAGGTTATTTATATAAAAGATTCAGAACTTTATATAAATATACCTAATTTCTATTATTTCCACAGCATCCATTCTGTATTATATCCAATATAATCTAATACATTTCAAATCATTCAAATTATCTCTTTAGCTCCGAAAAACTACGAAATCTTGTTAAAATATTCGTTCAGCCAAATAATTTTCAGCTAATTGAAGTCCATTACATAAGAATGTAGACGCGTACCTATTGGGAAAGTGTAACGTACTTTTCTTTTACTTTCACTCTAGTATTATATCCAATATAATCAAATAGTTATAAAATCATTGAAATCCCTTCTAATAGAAAATGAATCCTAAAGTCCTTTAATTTCAAAGTTAAAATAATTTTCAACACATCTTGAGATCCACCGACCATTTATATCCATTCACTTGAAGTCGTAATAATCCACGAATACCTACCATCGAAGGATAATTTCTTTACAATCGGCATTTTGCAGGTATCCGCATAGGTTTCACAGGGATATTAACCGAAGGACATGCGGGAGAAGACAGTACGGTATACTTTTCGGATATTATATCCTTGCCACTCGAGTAAGCCAAGTGCACCGCTTCGCAATCTAATGAAAACTGCCGAAGAAGCGAATTCTTGAATGATAAATAAGTGGGGAGACTTGGGGCAGATTTTCTGATAAACACGAAAAATGAAAAAAGTCAAGAAAAACGGCGACAGACAGTCGGCTTTTATTTTCAGCTCGAGATCAGCACAACAATGACATACTTAACGCCCATTCGGCAGGCGCAGGCGGATGGGTGGATGGGCGGATGGGCGGCGCGCAAACATAGCGGAGGGTTGGGTCCCGAATCATCTGTCCCCGGATCGTCTGTCCGGAGCACAAAACGAATATATAACTGGAAATGTCAACGGCACCCGAACGGCAACAGAAACTACGGAGATACCGAAGCTCCCACTCCGCTCCAAGTGCGCAGTGGGGGATGCGCGGCGGAATCTGGATACGGAATGGGTTGAGTTGACAACCAATGTGTAGTCTTGTGGACTCCAAGTAATTTTCCACCTCAAGTGGTATTCCAAGCACCTCGATCGATAAACGACGGACCAATATTTGGCTTTGAATTTAGCCGGATTCAAAGATAATAACTCACAAATGAATCAATCAAATATGGAATAAAATTTAGCCAGACGGTGACACCTTGTGTCAGGCATTCTAAAAATGCAGAAATAGACTTCTGCACAGAAGAACTTATATATTTATTTTTTTTAATATCATAGTTTACAGTCTTAAAATAAGTCTAACTTGCGGGATAATAATTATGAGAGTATATCAAGTTCTACATTATATCATAACCCCTGTAACTTTTATCGCAGTGCATCCTATGATTAGATCATAACACCAGTTGAAGGTGTTAACCATCCCCCAAACCCATCATCAAGCGTTACATAGACCCCCCGCCCGCCCGGTTGGCGTGTGGGCCTGACAGATTAACGGCTACTGTATATAATGGCGACCCTGCCAGCGAGATAGCATCGTAATTAGTATAACTGATACGAGAGCAGAGGTACAATTACCTTATACAAGAGCACAACAACCAACGCCTGACTTTGAAATGTTTGCGGTTCTGGGTAAAGGGAGTTTCTTGACGGCGGGCGGCTAATGCCGCCAAGATCGTTCGGTGTCTGCCGCTTTATCTGGACGATCTGGTAAATATGCGGATGTTTTGTACCCGCTCATCGAAAAAGATAATTAGGGTTATTAATAGGCCTAGCCGACCGACTTAACCATATTTGTGAACTAGATTAGAGGCAAATATTTGGCCAATCGCTGACATGGCCGCGCAGTAGGAATCCCAAAACAAAATGCGTCATCTAAGTGAGATATTCTGATAATGGTAATTACGGAAAAATACAAAGAGTAGCGATATAAACTTACTTATTAAATAAAAACGCGCCAAAATTCAAATTTAAATTTATTTTTTATATTAATAGTGTCTTTTTCGCCAGCCCTGGATTCTTAAATCGGCACATCAGTTAGGTTTTACACCTCAAAATCCAAGTTCACCACCTTTTTCTGACACTTCCATCCAATTGGGCAGCGATACCAGATTTTGCGCTTTAGGGCCTATTTACACCAGGCTCTTTGGGGGCACTTCAAGAAAAGTGGGCGGAGACTATATCAATCGACGGAAAATTGTTTAGAAAAGGAATTTACAGTTTTTTTTTAACAATATGAGATATGTCCATTTCATATAAGTTTTTTGTTTTTTATTTAGAATATATTTCTATGATTTATATTATAGATGTGGTTCGAGTATCAAATATGGTTCGAGTCAATGGGCTCTAAGGGGTTAATTTCAACTTTTTGAGATTTTTTAGGAGAACCGCCAAGTTTTCATCTGGCAACACTGTCGACCAGGCCGCGGTCACACTGCATTACAGTACGCAGGGAAAAAATAAAATTAGCAACAAAAGCAAAAATTAGCAGCAGTTACCGTGCTAAACGCCGCCGAAATTGCTTATTTTGGCTAGAAAACGCCTCGCCCGCCAGATCGCACACGTCCACGTCGAGAGATCGGAAAGTCCGTAAAGCGGTAAATCGGAAAATAGCACAGCAGCAGGTTAGGGAAAACGCCAGGTTTCGTGCGTTCCGTCGACTTCGTTTGCTGCGTTCTTCGCTTCTACTCTCCTGGTACTGGTACTGGTGCTGGTGGTGCCTGCTGGCAATTGGCCTGCTCCAATCGACGTTATGAACAACAATAGCAAGCGGAAAGCCAGACCCAGCGGTGGCGGAGGAGCTGCTGGCGCTGGCGCTGGCGGAGGAGGTGGTGGCGGCGGAGGAGCTGCCAGCGGCGGCATCTCAAGGTAAGAAGAAGCACGAACTGCAGCAGCAGTGGCGAATAAAGGAAAGAGTCGGAGAAAGGCGATGACGGGCCGGGGCGGGAGGAGCCATCGAAGAGGGAAAACACACACACGCACACACCTATGCAGTGCGAATGAGGCAGTGTGTGTGGGGCTGGTTTGCGTTTTGCCTTTGCGCTTTGCTTTTGCTCTGCAGTTCGCCGTTCGCCGTTGCCCTGACAAATTGAAAACCCGCGACAGCCAAAAGCGCCACAAAGAGCTCTTTTCTCCGCTCTCCCGGTCCGGTCCGGTCCACTAAAAAAAGGTGAAAGCGCGTCTCGTGTCCGCGGTGTTTTTATTTATCTTTTTTTCCGTTTCCCCGTTTCTGCGTCTGCTTCTTGGTGGCTGCGATGCAGCATCTCGTTTTTGGAACATCATTCTTAAAATTTTAACTGTAAATGCAAATGGCGCTTATATAATAGGGCCATCGAGGTGTGCATGTGTGTGTTTGTGTGCGTGTTGTTTGCAATTGTGTGCGGGTGTGTGAGTGGCTGTGTTCAGCATCGAACTTTTTATGCTTTGTTTACATTTCCCTTTCACAATGGAATTTGTATGTGTAGAGAACATAATTTGTTTAAAGGTTTCCGTTTTGTCGCGTTGACACAACCCACCCCACCCCCTCCCTCTCTACTACTCCCACTAACCCCATCCATCGCCATTATTCCCTTGGTTCCCCGTCCCAGTTCATTCGCTGCTGCGCCCTTAAAATTTTCAATTGAAATATGACTGCAGCGCACACATCCCCACTCACATCCACACATCAACATCCACATCCGCATTTGTGGACAGTCCGGAGCATAAGTATCGGCACGTTCCGCCAGCTTTGAACGGTAACCGCCATATCTAAACGGAAGAATATGTAAAGATATAAATAATTAACGCCACAAGAGTGCTCTATTGATTATTTTCAAAATGTGTTCTATCAATGAGTGTCGTGCATTGTTTTAAATTATATTTTGAAGAATATAATTTATATACTTTATTTTTCACTGATGGTTTTGGCAAGTGTTTTTAATTTTTTTTTTATTTAAAGTGACAATTTATTGAGAACGTGACGAACCCAAGAAGACATTTAACCAGTAATTAAGGATATTAACGATAAAGTAGGTTTAAAATCTTCTATAACTGATGTAGCTGCATTTATTTAAACATTTTCTTCTATTTAAGACTTAATTGTAGGGTCTCTTAGTATTATCTTGTATCATGAATGTACCCGAACTTCCATGCTTTACTGTAGCGTAATTCCATTAAAAATTATCAGAGCAATCTGCCAGTGACCGCGTCCCATACTTATAGCTCAAACTGTTTGAGAGACGAGACACGTCCATTATTCATTTGCGCACCAACACAAACTGAAAGCTGTGGCCACTGCGGCCTGATGCGGCGAGATGACCCTGCTGGCCATTTAGGCCCACTGTGCGGCTGAGGGCCGACGAGGGCCCACAGTGCAAAGATGCACGCACACGGGCTCACGTATCGCACTATATTTTTCTTCTTGTTGTTTTTTTTTCTCGTCTCACTCGCTCGCGCGCTTGCCTTTTTGCGAATGCATTTTCTTGCATTGTCAGCATTTTGCAGCTTTGAGTTTGCCATTCGCCGCTTGCCGTTTTCAGTTTTTCATTTTTTCAGTTATTCAGATTTTCAGTTGCTGTGACGTGCGGCGGCTGCGCTGAGTTTCGTTTCGTTCTTTGGCACACTTCGAGCCCCCTTGGAACCCTGCCCCCCGCTGGGGCTCGAAATTTGGGTCACTTTACAATTTGCTGACCGAACGATACACCTCGCTCTTGTTTTCCGCTCTACGTCTATGCATATTTATTCGCCATTCGGCCATGCACACTTGCTTTCCGAGTGTGTGCCTCCGTCGCAGCCTATTTCCCGGATCCGTTTGCCGTTCTCCGTTCTCCGTTCTCCGCTTTCGGTCGTGTAGAGCTCTGCACCGTCTCACCTTATCGACGCTGGCGCACGCATGATTCACTCTTAAGCGCAATCAATTATTTGTTTTCATTCACGAAAATGTGCACAATGCACGCTCCGTGAATCAGCTACAGTTTCCCCCGTTCCGTTTTGTTCCGCCCCTGCCCCCAGCTCCATCCCTGCCCCTGCCACGGCTACTGCTACTGCTCCTGCCCCTGTCTCGCCATCCCACACCCACCACGGGTTCATTGTGCGTTGCGTTGCGCATTTCACGGTCGTCGATCCTGCACGCAACCAAAGCCAAAACACCCCGAAAACCAAAGCGTCCGTTCAGACGAACCGAAATGAACTGAGCTGAGTTGGGCCGCTTTGAGCAGGCAACGGGACAAAGCTGGCCAAGTGGATATATTTTGCTAATAACTTTTGCGGAATTAATTGCGCGGGCTCTCAGAAATGATTAAAACGAATATAAAAACAGTTTTCCATACATTCATGACACTTGTACCTAATTTTTGGTAACCAAAGTTGTCGTTGTAGAGGACAAACTTTCGCCAGGTAGATAAGATAAGTGATTCGACTGTAAATAATATAAATGTAATGTTATTTCAAGTTATTTGGGGTGTTTAAGGACTGTTTGTGCAAGTTTTTTAAATAGTAGTGCAAATAATTGCATTGTGTATTGACATTCATACAAAACATCAATTAATTGATGATGATTAAAAAATATTCGTCAATGGAAAAAGCAAATAAACTAATAAGTGTCCAATCAAGACACGAAAAGTAAACAAATAGTTATATTCTAGTGAAATATTTAATATGCACAGAAATATAATAAAGAATCATTATCCACTCAAATTAATTTATATTACACTTTGTGAATCCCCCATTTGTATTAATATTTGATAAATCATTCCCACTTAATTGCCGTGATTCCCCGATATAGTCTTCGTAGAAACGTCCAAAATATTATCTCTTGCTCGTTCTAAAAACAAAGCGAAAAACGAAAATACGCAAACACAAAACCAGCCAGCAAACTGACACTGTGTTTGCTTCTCCTGGGGGTTGGGTGCAATAGACGATGCGCCGGGGTTGGGGGCGTCAGGTCATAGTTTGCAAACAGCGAACGAATCGATATCGCTGCCGTCCCTGAATGCCATCGAATTTCCAATTGCCGTCAGTCGCTCGCTGGGTCTTCTACCGTCAAACCGCTAACCCTGCTGCTCTCTCTCTCTCATCTTCCGCAGATACAACTCCAACGACAGCAGCCTGAGGTCAGCTAATAGTAAGGCATCTGCAGGAGCTGGGAACGGAGGCGGGACAGCAGCGCGTCCGGTGGCGCAGGGCGTCTACAACAACCCGTTTTTCATGCACTCGGCCACGGCGCTGGTCGGCAGCGTTGTGGAGGTGCGCCTGCGGTCAGGCAACATTTACGAGGGAGTATTCCGCACATTCTCGGGCGGCTTTGACATCGCACTGGAGCTACCGGCGTGCATTAAGTCCAAGAATCTGCCGGAGGAGGGCAAGGTGCCAAAACACATTATATTCCCGGCCGATACCGTGGTAACCATCGTGGCCAAGGACTTTGACTCGCAATACGCCACCGCTGGCGCTTTTCAGACGGATGGCGCCATCTCTGACAAGTGCAACGGTAAGATTCCTATCATAATCAATAACGAATACTTTAAATAACAATGATAATGTTGAAGGTGCGCGTCTGGACGAGAAGGAACTGGAACCGTGGGACTCTGGCGCCAATGGTGACATTGACATAGAACTGGATAGTGCCGCCAACGGCTGGGACCCTAACGAGATGTTCCGCAAAAATGAGCACACGTTCGGTGTGACCTCCACATTCGACGACTCTCTGGCGTCCTACACGGTACCGTTGGACAAGGGTGACTCGCTGGAATTCAAAGAGGCCGAGGCCAAGGCCGAGAAACTGGCTGCTGAGATTGAGAACAATCCAACGTGCCGCGAGCGTTTGGATCTGGAGAACGGCGACGAGGAGGCGCTCTTTGCGGCCGTGGAACGTCCGGCAGAACAAGAACATCGCGGCGATCGTGGTGACCGCGACCGCAACGATCGCGAAAGGGAGCGCGAGGAGCGCGATAGGGACCGCGATCGTGATCGCGGCAACAAGCCTCGCGGATCTGACTTCCAGCTGCGGGAGACCATGAGCAGCGACCGTTACATCACCAAGCAGACGCGCAGCATCACCGGACCGCAGCTATCGCATGTTGGCATGTCCTCCCAGGGCAGCAACCGCGACCGCGACACTCGCGGCGACGGCAACCTGATGATGCAGGGTGGCGGCGGCGGCATGGGCGGCGGGGCTAACCAAGGCGGCTCTACGCAGTCCACGGCAGCTCTAATGCTAGCCGGCGGTCTGAAGAACGCGGGCCAAGCCCCGTCGGTCAGTGCGGCTGCGGACACGTCCAGCAAGTATGGCGGTGGTTCGATGGTGAAGCGCAAGACCGTCCCCCAGGGCGGCAAGGTGATGCGCAACAATCCCACCGGTGGCACCGGTGGCAGCAATATCTCCGTGTCGCAGGGCGGCAACGGCAACTCGGTGGGCCAGGCCAAAGGCGGTTACCAGCCATCGATGGGCATGCCGGGTCAGTACTCGTACCAGGGTAACTCTCAGATCATGCACGGGTAAGTGGGATCGCGGTGGTTAAATTATGTTTAAATTATTTATTAATTATTATTATTCATTTTCCGCAGCTCTTCGCAGTATAGAAACCAATCTCATATGGGTGGCGCCTCCAAGCTCAATGGCGACTCGAACGCCAATGCCAATAAGCCGCTGCCCCAGCGCCAGATGCGCCAGTACCAGGGCTCCCAGAGCAATTCGTCACTTAACTATGGCGGCGAGGCCCAGCAGCAGCAGTCGCTGGGCAAGCCCATGCACGGCTCCCATGGTGGCCATCCCGGGCAGAACAGCAACTCGCCACCGCTGCAGACCGGAGTGCCGCCACAGCAGCAGCAGCCTCAGCCTCAACAGCAGCAGCAGGCACAGCAACAGCAGCAGCATCCCAATGTGCAGCCGCAGGGGCAGAATACACAGTCAGCTCGTCAGGTGCGGACCCGCGATAACCAAATGCAGGAGCTGCGGCAATTTGGCCAGGATTTCCAATTGGCGCCCAGCAACAATTCACCGCCCCAACAGCCGCAACAGCAACAGCAGCAACAAGCGCAGCAACAACAAGTGCAGCAGCATCAGCAGCAACAGCGTGCTTTGCAGCAATCTGCCTCGCCCCCGCAGCAGCAACAGCAAGCCATGCAGCAGCAGCACGTGGTCATGCACCAAGTGCCGCCAACGCACCTGCACCAGGCGCCACTCCAACAGCCACACTATGTGCCTCAGCCGCAGCCCCAACAGGCGCCGCCTCCCCAGCAGCATGTGCCGCTCCACTTGCAGAAGGCACAGCAGCAGCAGCAACAGCTGGTGGACACCCAGCACCAGCATGTGGCAAAGCAGCATCAGCCGCAGCCGCAGGTGCAGCAGCCGCCGCCGCCACAGATGGTCCAGGATCCATCGCAGCAGCCGCAGCCTATATACCACACAATGCCGCCGCCGCAGACGTCACCGGTGCTGATAACCTCGCCGGTGTTGATGGATCAGCCGCCACCACAAGTTCTGCCTCTGCCGCCAGCGCAGCCACAACAGCTGGTCACACCCAAGCCGGACGTCTCGCCGGCTCCAAGTGGCAGTAACACTACCACGCCCACTGGCATAGTCAGTACGCCCACAACAACGGTGATTGTAAGCTCGGGATCGGAAAAATCCACGCCAGCAGTTCCCAGTGCGACTAGCAGTAGCACCACACCGGCAGTAGCTGCGGCCGCGGGCGCCGGTGCCGTCGCTGGAGTTGCTAGCAGTGCCACCACGACGCCAGTAGTGAAGAAGCCACACGTGCTCAATCCATCGGCCAAGCCGTTTACGCCCCGTTGCGGCCCCAGCACACCGAATCCATCACGTCCCCACACCCCACAGACGCCGGTGCCCATGGGCCCGGGCCTATACACGACAACGGGAGCACATGTTCCGGCAGCGGCGGCCAACCAGCAAATCTATGTGGTGCAGCAGCCGCACCCGTTCCAGCCTCCCACACACCCGCAGGCCGGACAACCACGAGGCATGCGTCGTAACAATTATCGTGAGTACTCTTATTTTTACTTTATTTGCTTTTAGAGGGGAAAACCAATGATCTTGACCAGGATCAAACAACCTTAGCTATATCCTTTTACTTTTAGATGTCAGTTTTAAAGCTCCCTAATTTCTTACAGCTCCAATGGCTGCATCACAGATGCACGTGTCGGCTACCACAGCCACGGGACAGCCACTAATGGCCACCGCCCCGATACCGCAGTTCATCCAGTATGGCCATGCACCGCACCAGCAACATTTCCAATCGCCGTATGTCCCGCCGATGCAAATGCGCGTCTATCAGGATCAGCCACAGCAGCTGCAGTTCATGACGCCGACGCCACAGTCGACAACACCGTCGCCGGGCCAGCCACATCAGCCGTTCCATCCGCCGCCACAGCCCTCCCCCGCCGGCGGGGGACCCCAACCGGCGTATACACCAACCACGCCGGCGACCACTTACCAGCTGATGTGTGTGCACCCCCAGCCGATCTTACCCAACCACTATTTCCAGTCGCAGACGCCACAGCATCCGCAGCAGAATCAGTATCATGTTGTGATGCAGCAGCATCAGCCGCAGTGAGATGCCGCCGCCAGCTGGGCAATGGCGCATGAGTTGGCGATGGCGATGGCAAAGGCGAACTGTCTGGCGGGGGGAGACGGAGAGGGAGGAAGACTCTCCTCCGGCTAATGGGAGCTGTACGGGCAGCCAGTCATCAACAAGCAACATTTACACACATACCACACGACACACAACATGAAGCACTCACCACCACACCCGCATCCGCATTCGCATCTGCATCCGCACCTGCATACGCATCAGCAATCCAGAGTAAACGCGCGGCTTTCGTGGTCGATTTCAGCGATTTTCCCCCACACAATTCACGCATCCCCGCATCCTTATGTCATGTGCAAAAGCAGTTCATCCTGTAGCACATCTCACAGACCGAAACACCAACAACAACAACTAGGAAATTATAAAATACAATTAAACAAAAAAGGAAACTAGTACATTTTTTGAAATTGCAAGACTTCTACAGCGCACGGAAGCCAACCAACATGAGAAAAAAAAACAAACAATCACTGAAAACACCAAACGTATGAAAGCAAATGCAAACACAAAAAAAAAAGAAAGAAAAAAATAACAAAAATGAAAACGAAAAGAGAAATTTAGAGAGCTAAAAGCGAAAATCAAATCATATAATATAATACGTGAAGAACAATGAGCGTTTGTAAGGAGCGTTTCCTGCCCCGCACAAGTCCTGTAAACCGAGGCGTAAATTCCAAAAACTGATTGGCAACCAAAATTGATACAATCACATTGTAAACCGAAAAGCAAATGAAGTCGAATCAAAAACTTAAAAAGGCAAAGAAAGCAAAAACAAACTTCGAGTTAAGATAAGAGCGAAATTTTTTGTAAAATTGTTTTAAACATAATTTTTCGATGTACTTCTGTGCTGCTATCTATACTTTGGTCCGCTTTTGGCGAGCTCAATTCCACATGCAATCGACACCCCCTTCCTAGCACATCCCACAAACCCACACCCACACACCCTAAACCCACACCGACATCTCCGCAGACACAGGAACCCTGAAAGCAAAGCGACAGCGATAGACACCAAAAACCCAAGTCATCATTCCAAGTTAGTTTTTCCACGGGTGTAGGCAAAGGGCCAAGCCATCATCCTCCAGTGCTCGTCAGAGTTAACTTACTTTAGCATATATTATATGTAATCGTGTGTTTCGGGAAGAGTGATGACCGAGGCAATGGCAACCCCTTGCCTGTCCCCAGCGGGAAATAAAAAACGAGTGTGAATTTTTTTTTTTTAGAGTGCTTGAAATTTATTTATTTTGATTTTTTTTTTTTTCCTCTCAAAATCGGTAAAACTAATTAATTTTATTGAAATTGAATTTTGTTTTCACTTCTTTCGCCAGCATTTACACGAAATGTTTAAGAAATCGCTTTAATTTACAAATTCCTTGCTAATTTTACAAGCGAAAGCAAATGTAATAGCAAGAGCTTGAGTCAGGCTTCCTTTTTGGGTTTTAGTGCCGCCGCCGTTGTCCTTAAATTAATGAAAATTTAACGAAAAGCAATCCGTATTAATTCTTTGCCCGTCATCAATCAGTTCGCGATTATATATTTCGTATGATCTAGAAGCATCTGTTGTGGTCTGTTTTGTTTTGTAAACCTTCAAGTTTCCTTAAATGAAAAAAAAAGAATATAAAAATAACAATTATTATAAATTTAAATAAAAACAAAAACTACAAAAAAAAAAAAAAACAAAACAAAAAAAAAACCAAAAAACAAAACATCTAAAACTTGTGTGTATCCTTTTACTCCGATATATTCTTGGGCGTTGACGTCTGGGGCGGATCTGTAAAGAATTCTGGAAAATGGCGCACAACGTTGAGATTTCTTTACCCAAACTCGTCAAAATGGCTGTGATATGATTGCGAATACATAAGGTCACAAGCATTTTAACGACATGGTATAAGAAAGATGCGATTCGATGCCAAGTAGTACTCCTCCTGGCTGCCGAAATTCACACGGAACTCATCAAAATGGCTGTGATATGGATAGATAACGGTAACATTTCACAGCCCTTTGAGGAGTTACGTAAGAATCAGACATGTTGGATCACAAACACTTGTTGGCTTATCCACAGACTCCCATTTAGTGGGTGAGGAAAAGGGGCTGGCGCTCTGCAGGTCGCAATTGGTAATCGATGCTCATTGCAATGCCCATCAAAGCTGGCTGTGATACGCTTCAAATGCAGAAATATCTTTCTTCAGCCCTTTTTGATGACATTGAAAGTAAGATACAAAGTAACGGCTCACACACACATACACACACTATTAAGCGCGATACACAAACACTGTAATGCCTCTAATTCACGTAACCGGCGTAAACGACTACGTAAGACGTTTGGGCGTAATAACGGCATTTACATGCCGCTTAGCGCACATCGACGTAAAGTAAATAACGTAACACATAAGCGGCTTTCGTGTGTATACATATACGTGTCAGTGTATCTGTGTTTGCCGCTCTGCTGCTGCTGTGTGTGAGTGTGAGTGTGGGTTGCTTGTATCCTTGTTGTATCCTGTAGTTTTCCTATTTCCGGCCTTTCGCATAATTCGTCTGAGTGGGGCGGTTGCCGAGGTAACTGGAACTGAACTCAACTGAGCTAGAGGATTAAATTAGTCTCAGAGTGTTGGGTGTGTGGGAGTGTGCGCTATGTGTATGTATGGGTGCGCGTGTCCTTTTGCGCGCCTTGCGCAGCGTTATCCTTCCCAGTCCGGCGCTTCTTTACGTTTCATTTTTTTGTGTATCCTCCTTTGTTTCTGTAGGTTAAGTAGCCGAAATACGTAAGCTGCATATGTTGCACATATGTATGTATGTTTGTATACCGCAGGTCCTGCATGTGTATGAGTGAGTGCATTTACATACACCGGCGTCGACGGTGACGTCGACGTTGACTGCGACCACCGCCCTCTGCCGCAGCTAAAGCGTCGTCGTCTGCCATCCAGTCTAACTGTGCTTCCCGCTGTCTGTCTGTCCGTCCTTCCTTCTTTCCGCTGTCTGTGGTGGTGCCTATGTGTGCGTGTGTGAGTGCGGCGAGTTCACCCTTAACATGCCCTTCCCAGGATCAGGCGGCGGCAGTAGCAACAACAACCACCACCATTCCACCGAAAGCCGCACCAAAAAAGGACGAATATTTCGAAATTGAATTTGAGTAGCTCCCGCCGTCGCCTGCGGGCATATCTGTTATTACACACATTTTGAGACGCTCAGGGGGGAAGTACTCAATTTTAACCCCATCTACGGCGAGTGCAGATCCTTTAACTCGGAAAACTTCTGCTTACGGAGTTCTATACGCACTCGGAGAAAAACATGTTAATACTATCATCAAGCTAAATTAAAAAATAGCATTTCCTATTAAATCCATTTCGAGTTCTAATTTAAAATGGTACAAGAATTATAAAAACCTAGTTATGTAGCATACATTTTAATAAAGATTGAATTTGAATTATTAACGTTTAACTAGGGTTCAAGGTTCTATCTTAAAAAGTTTCTGTTAAGGAAGTTCAAGGTCAAACAAATACAGGATGTATTATAAAATAAATCATAATTAAAAAGTTAAAAAGAGTTTAGAAAGACTTGATAAAAGAGCTTTGGGTTAAAAAAGTTAAAGATTTGTAGGCTACATCAAAGAGTTCAAGAAATGCAACCTTAGTTAAAGTTCACCCAGCTTAGGAAGTCTGTTCTTCAATGGCCTATTTGGGTAAATTTTTTTTAATATAAAGTTTATATTTGTAACTTTTGGATAAATTGGAAAACTGACAGTTTGTTTTGACAGTTTGTTTGAAATAAAAGGACAGTTGGTAGTATTTAATTCAAAGTTTATGTTTAGCACTAACCGGAGACTAAGTATGCGCTGGTAAACAAAACCTATGTCAAAATAATGAATAATGAATTAGTCCAATAGCAAGTAGGAAAATATATTCCCTATCAAAAGAACCCATTTATGTGTATAATATAAATTATTTCTGTACGTATTTTTCCCTGTGTAGGGTGTTTCCCGGTCGGCTGATTGATTTGTGGCCAGTTTGGCCTCAGTTTGTTGTTGCCGCTCCTTCGGCTGCGTCTGCTGCAGTTTTTGCAGTCGAATAGTACAATACACATAAATATGTGCGGAAAGTAAGCGGCGACCATCCCTTATGCTCCTCTCTCCGGCACACTGGCGCTCTTTCTCTTTTTTCCTCTTCCTGTTGGCACTCTTTCTCTACACGCCATCTGCTGTGCCTGTGCCTGTGTCCGTGTGTGTGTATTATTACTACTCGTATAATCGCAGACGGACTTGGGCTTGCCGCCCACCCTTTTCCTACTACTCCTCATCCTCGTCCTTCTCCTCGTCTTCGTCCTTTTCCTTTTCTTTTCCATTTCCATTTCCCTCTGCCTTTCGGTCGTCCTCTCGTCATCATCGTCATCATTCTCGAGCACAAACGCGCACTCAAACTCATCCTCTAGCCCAATGTCCTGGGGTTTTTGGTCCTGGCGCTAGTCGGCGTTTGTCGTGTGTATACCGAAATACGTAAAATTCATTTATGGCCAGGGCTGATTGTTGTTGTTCTGCCACTCCTGCCGCTACCGCTCCTTCCGCTTCTTATGTTTTTGGCCTGCTTCAGGGCGACGGCCGCTGTCGTTGTCTTCGCCTTCAGCAGCAGCATATCCTTAGTTTACCCTTTTTTTTTTGGGAGTTCCGCCCAATGGCAAGATCTCCTTGATGCTCTTTTAATTACAGGGATTCCGACGAGCGAAATGCTTAGGCCGGGGTGCTCCGCTGGACAGTGTTCCTGGTCCTGTCCCCTGGACACTGGCTGGCTACGTATTATTCGGCATCCGGCTGCCTCGACTGTATCCTGTAGATTCGCACTTTGCTGGTGGCTCGAATGTGTAGCCGCTTTTTACATCCGCTCCTCGCATCCTATGGTGCCTTTTGCGCAGTTAGTAAATGGCCGCTAAACAATGACGGCGAAAACGTACGTAGTTGCGTGGAAATTTTCACCGCTTCGCTTTCACTGAATTTTTCACCGCTTTCCCAGCGACATTTGCATGCACACTCTTCGGCGACGGGCGGCCGGTTCGATTTTTGGCATTCTCATTTATTTATTTATTGTGAATTTTACCATTTCGATTAGCAATAATTTATTAACCGGTTTTCTCGTGACGTTTTCGCCTTTTTACAACCACACACAGAGCGGAGAACAGAGAACTGCCGCGACGTTTGCTTTTCGGCATCAGCCTTCCGCTCGTTCTCGACGTCCTTTCGGGTTCACGCTCGTGCTCTCCTTCGTGTCTATCCGTGTCGGCGCGTGTGTGTATCTGTGTGCGTGCGCGACTGCGTGAGTGTGAGATCTGGGCAGGACTTCGGGCCGCCTTCGGACCGGGCTGCGGTGTAGTTTTCAATTACAACAACGGCCCGATGGGTGCGCGCGCGAAAAAAGGGCAAAAAGGCGCGCCCCCAACCGCCGACCCCCGAAAATACACAAAATGTATTCCGTTCTCGTCTCTCTTACCATTTCACTTTCGACATACTTTCATTTCTGCGCCGCCGCTGAGAGCAAACTGTCTCTCATTTTCTCCGAACCGCTCACTAGTGTGCGTCAGGGATGTTCCATGGGAGAGCGAGCGAGCTGCGGAGTCAGAGAGCGGGCGAGAGAGCCTAAGTCGTGTGTGTGAGCTGTACCTGAGTATCTCAGCTCAGCCCGAAATTCGGGTGAGAAATACTTTTTCCAGTGTATTCCCTCGGGGTTTTCACTCTCCCTTTGGCTTGTCGTATTTTTGGCTTGCCTCGGCATGTGTCATTGAACTTGCCAGCAGAACCAGGATCAAATGATCGCAACCCCATAAATTAAGCCTAAATATTATGTAATAACAGTTGGCAGCATTACAAATACACTATTACCTCATTAGTGCTTACTTTAAGGACAAGTGTCGCCGAAAAGTATGCAGTAATTTCTTATCCAGACCCTTCGTGGAGAAACAACTTTTGAATGTGGTGGTTTCTTTATTCATTCATTAATTCTTGTACAATAAAAAAATGTTCAACAGCGAAAAATATTACACGAATTTCTTGAAATGTAAACAAATTGAATAAATATTGTACGAGTTACACTGTGCATTGTTAATTCTGATTGATATGCGGGGCTGAGAGAGGCTCGTGTTCCCAAATCGGCCGAACCGATCCCTTCCCATGGATGGATTAATGGATGCGGATGTGCGTTTTGGGAATGGGTTTCTGGTGCGTGTTCGGGTTCAGGTTCGGGCTTCGGTTAAAACAATTAACAAGATCCGGAACCGCTTGAAGGTGAAAGTGGTGCGCTGGCTTACAGCTGATCGCGGGTAACCGAGTTATCTGAGTTCGAGGGCTCATTCAAAAGGTCTGGCAAGCTAAAACTAAAAACGAGATACATATATTGTTCCTTCTATTTGATCCTTTGTGGGCTGGCGCCCGTCCATGGGGTGCATGGTCTGAACGGGGCCGATGGGGGCAATGGATTTCTGTGAGGGATGTGTGAATGCGTGCGTGATTGTTGGGCGTTGAGATACATTCGTGGTACGTTATATGTATGTATGTGTGTGTATAAATAATGTAAGAACGGCTGTGAAATATCGAAAGTGCGACCGGGGCGTATTATCTTACAAGATACTGCTCTACACGTACATAATTAGTCGATATCAATATGTTTAACATGGGCTTAACACGTATTGCAACAGGGCCAATTTCCAAAGTGCTAATATTTAATTTGTAAGTCGATCAGCGATGCGACACGATACGATACGATACGATACGATAATGGTTCGTGAGTCTTATCTGCTAGGGATCCAAATGGTGTGCTGGGAGAATGCTAGGCCTACCAACTAACCAATGTTCATGTGGGGTCTCAGGTAATTACAATTACATTAACGATTAAGTGGTATAATAAATAACTATAATTAGCATACACATAGATTCGCTCTGATCCGCTCTATGTCATGTGTAATCAAATGCATAATCGTCTGTCCGGGATGCACGCGCGGCACCCGCTGCTCCGGCGGATCACTCGGCGTTCTTGATCTCGCTGAGGCTGCGGCAGGCTTCCCGCTCCCGTTCCCGTTCCCTCTCTCGCTCGCGCTCCCGCTGCTCCTCCTCCAGCTTCAGGACCTTGCTCTTCAGCCCGCACAATATCTCCGCCGTGGCTATGTTCTTGATGGTGCTCAGGTCTAGATGGGGGCTATGATTGTTGTTGTTGTCGTCGCTGCTGCAGTTGTTGCCGCCGTGATCCGTCTCCGCCGGCGACTGCTCCTGCTGCTGCTGCTCCAGACTCCGGTTGATCGCACTGAGCAGCTTGTGCTTGCCCAGCGCCAAGGCCAGGCCATTGTTGGCATTGCTGGCATCAACGTCGCTGCCCGGCTTGCTGTTGTTGTTGTTCGAGTCCGTTTCCATGTCCATGTCCATGCCGCGATTGTTGTTGTTGTCATCGTACTTTCGCTCGTAGCCGGCCAGCTCCTCGTCATGCCCATTGTTGTTCTCCGCCGGCAGCTCGTGCTCCACTTCGCGCTTGATCAACTGAATGTCCGGCGTCGGAGTGGGCGTTGCGGGTGCGGGCGTGGCAGTGGGTGTGGGTGTGGCTGCGGGACTTTGGGGGCGGGCCCGGCTACCATTGGCATTGGGAGTCTGCACCAGATTCAGTGCCTCCTCGTCGTCGTCATCGTTGTTGTGGCTGCTGCTGCTGTTGTGGCCGCCGGAGTGCGGACTGCTGCCGCTGCCACTGCCTCCGTTGTTCGAGTTGCTGTTGGCGTTGCTGTTGGTCAGGTGGTGGCTCTCCACCAGGCGGATCTTGAAGCTGTTGTTGTGCGTGGCCGGTGGTGGCGTCTGCGGCACAATTGTCGTGATTATCGGCTCCATAATGTTGTCCTGGGCGTGGCTGTGGTTGTTGTTCAGGGCGTCGTCGTTCTGCTCGGCACTGGGATATCGCTCTCGCTCCATCTCCTTCAGCCGCTTCTCGCCGCCCAGATCCGTGTTGTAGTGCATCAGGATCTTGCGCTTGGCCAAATACTTGTGCTGCTTGCGGGCCGAGTCCAGCATCTTCTTGCTGTTCGCCTGCAGGATGGCGAATGAGTTGCTCTCCGCCTCCGACAGGTTGAGTCCGTTGCTGTTGCTGCCCAGGTGATTGTAGTTGTTGCTGCTGCTGTTGTTGTTGTTGTTCCTGTTGAGATTCTTCATGAATGTCTCGGCCAGCGTGGCCTTCGACTTGATGTGGTCGCGGAATCCGGCATAGTTGCCGCTACCGCCTCCGCTAGACAGGGGAGTGGGGCATCGATTGGGTCCGTTGAGGGAGGGCGACGGCGATGGCTGCGGCGGAGGCGGTCCACCAGCGTAGCCAGCGGCATGTCCACTGGTGATGTTGACGCTGTGCGTTCCGCGCTCGTAGCGGCACTCGGTGCCATCGCTCTCGTGCGGGGAGCTAATGTCGCTGGCATCGCTGTCCAGGTTCTTCTGCAAAGAGAAGTCAAGGTGCTGGTCAGTCAAGGATATAGTTTCATAATTTCTAATATTAACAGGATTTCAGTGCCCAAAGTTGTCCTTATAATTACGTTTCAATGCTATCACCCACCTCTGTGTGCAGCCCCTTGATCTTCATGGCCTCGGCCACCTTTAGGAAGACGGGCAGATCCTCGTACTTGACATTCACCTGTCCACTGTACATAAAGTCCAGCAGACCGGCCATGTGGCTGGCCTCCACGTCGGCCATCAGCAGAATCGGGTGACTCGATGGGTTCTCCAGGAAGATCTGCTGAAAGTAGGGACTGCAGACGGACAGCACCTGCAACGACATGGAAGAGGGAAGAAAGCGCTTGGCATGAGTACGGGAGTTCCCGGCGGTGATCCGCTAGTTTACCAGTTTGTGGGCCTTGAATATCTTGCCCCCGGCAGCTATGGTCACGTCCACCATCTTCTCGTCCTTCTGCAGGGAGTGGAAGCCGCGGCACATGTTGCCGTGGAAGTTATTCCACGACAGCAGGTACTGGTCGATCGTGTTGGGGTCGGTGTAGGGCTGCTGCTGCTTATGGGGCTGCTGCTGGTGCTGTTGCTGCTGCTGGTGGAGCTGCTGCTGGGCGGCCTGGTGCTGGGTGGCCGTGATGTGGATCTGCTGCGCCGTTGTGGGCGGAGAGCTGGGGCGCGGCGTGGGCGGCTGGTGGGGATGAGCGAGCTGGTGATGATGCTGCTGCTGCTGCTGTTGTTGTTGCTGCTGTTGCTGCTGCTGTTGCTGCTGCAGATGCTGCTGCAGGTGTTGCTGCTGCTGGAGCAGATGCTGTTGCTGCTGCTGCAGGGCGTGCTGCAGGCCCGGCGGCGTCGACGAGGACGACAGACGGTGCGGATGCGAATGGGGGTGCGGCGAGAGGGCCGGCTGGTGGCCCAGGAAGCGCTGCTGGTGCTGCTGAGCCTGTTGGTGCTGTTGCTGCTGCTGTTGCTGCTGCTGGCGCGCATGCTGCTTGATCTTTACCATGTTCTCCTGCTGCTCCTGGCGCATTAGTTCCTGCTTGATCTTGTACTGCTGCATGGATAGATCGTCTACGCTCTTGGACAGCTTCGCCATGTCGCTGTTGCTGTTGAACTTGCTGTTGGAGAGCATCGGCTTCAGCTCGTACTTGTAGTCTGCGCTGCCTCCGCTGGCGGCGGCTGCCAGCTTCCGCTCGGCGGCCAGGGCAGCACGCTCCTTCTGCCGGCGAATCAGCTCGTCCATGTCCATGTAGGCGCCGCTGGTGGCCGCAGCGATGGCCGAGGCGATAATTGGATCATCCTCGAACACACTGTCGTCCAGGGTCTCCTTGAGGGTCTTTGTGGACGAGAAGAGACGCAGCGACGGATCGTTGACCTGGTCGCTGAAATAGACGTCCATCAGGGTGAAGAAGGGCCACTCGCGCCGTTTGGGCTCCTCGGACATCTTGATCGCCTTGTACTCCTGCAGCAGGTTGTTCCACTTCTTGATGATCTTCGACAGCGGCAGCGGCACATTGAGCTCCCGCTCCACCACGCTGCGGAGTACACAAGAGATGGAGGGTGAAGGTTATATAATCGACACAGGAATCTGTTACTTACGCCCAGGCATATTTGGAGGCATTTCTTTTGCCCGTGAACAGCGGCGACAGCTCCGCCCGCAGTCTGATCAGAGATTTGACTTTTTCCGCCTCCCCTGCAAGCAGACAAGATGAAAGGTGGAATGTGAGTAAGAGACATAAGTGGAGGGCAGGGCGTTGGGTAAGAATTGAAAGATGGCAGGGCATTGATCCGAGCGGAGGCCACTTTCCTCCAGCTGCCAAATGCGATTCAAGTTTAAGACCTCTGGCCATAACGGCATCGAATTATAGAAAACTGCAGCGGGTTTCAATGAACCCGAGAGTCTGGAGTAATCACTGCAATCATCTGACAGCGGATCGGCATCGATGGCTCGATGGCTGCTCGGCCATTTGCGACTGCATCTGTCTGCCTGCCTGCCTGCCTGCCTGGTTAATTGCTATAACGAATCTAGCCACTTTTACTTAGCCCCCGAAGACCAGAGCCAAAAATCGAAGCGGGAGCCAAAGCCACCGCCAAAAACGAGGCAGCAGCCGCTCTTGGCTGGAAGCCACATACCCCTGTTCCTGCCCCAGCCCCGTCCCCTGTCCACTTCCAGTTGCAGATGCGCAGCTCCGACAAGTGATCGCTGGAATGGCTGCCTCTGCTGGTTACATGGCCAGCACATACACACACGGCCAGCGTCGAGTGCTCATCAAGTATACGCCGCATACAACGGCAGTACGTATACTCAACGCTGGCCATAATGACTGAAAACTATTCAACGTTGAAGAATTCATTAGCAGATTTCACTTTCGCTCATGACGACGCCGTTCGCGTTCGCGTTCGCCTTCGCTTATTTCTCTTCGCCGTCTTTCTTTATTTATTTACCGTAATTTCTACTCGTTCACTTTTTTAGCTTTCGGCTTTCAAGTGTTCGGCATCGGCACTCGGCTTTCGGCTCTCGGATCTTGGTATTTCTTTGAACGTTTCTTGACTTTGGCAGCGACGGCGACTGATTTCTTGTTTGGCAGCGGCTGCACTGCGTCCAAGAAGTCGCACAAGCTCTTGGTGCCTTTAGTGGCCGTGGGCTCTCGACTTGATTTTCCCCCAGAGAAAATTGTTTGTCGTCGAAGCCGGATCTAAGGAAAAGATCGCTCGACGGCGGCTGCTTTGATTTGCGGCTGCTAGGAGCAGCATCCACAAAAGTTTGGACACTTGGAGAACTTGGAGAAAACAACTACTAATACAAAAAAGCATTTTTAAGAATATAACTTAAATTTTTTTAATTTAAAATACTTTTCTTTTAAGAGTTAGCTAGCCCTATTCATCAATTTTATATTTATATTGTTAAAATAAAGGGTTCTCCCTAATATCTAAATATAAAATTTTGAGTTAAATGAAATATGATTAAGTGCAGTTGTAACTGATCTACAAATTTTTATTGAAAATCTATTCCTTATTGGTTTCTAAATGAACTCAACCCAAACATTTTATGAAAATTAAAGATAAGTTGTAAAGAACTACCAAATTTCTTTCAAGTGCACTTAAAACTCTAACTATTTTTCTCTCAAGACGATGGCAAGAATGCCCCTTGTCCGTGCGATGCATTGTGGTACTTTCTAATTTTCGGAGTCGAACCTCAGGTCGCCTGGGGTGTGCATTCACGAAACTCTATTAGTCAGTCGCCGGTCTGGTCTATGTCAAGGCAAGGGCCTTAGATCGCCATCGGTGGCTGTTGCTGATGGTTGAGCAATTCCCAAGCCCCCATTCGATTCGTTTAATGGTTTAGCAGCAGCAGCAGCAGCAGCAGTGCTGCGTTATAACCTAGCCCAACCCAACTCGTTAAAAAATCTCCGAGTCAGAGCCGAAAACGGCGAAAAAAAAGATTGCTGGCAAATACTCGTAAATAAACATAACAAGTCGAAAAATTCGCAGGCTTGCAAAACAACCTCAACCTTCTGCGCTACTCTACGCGCTTGATCGTGACACGCTCAAGTTCCACGATCCGCCATTCCCCGCACAATGGAGATACCCTGTTCCCGGAGAGGCGAAAGGGGCAAGGGGCGCAGTGCTCACAGAAAAGTTTCACTTTCTTCGCAGCAAGTTTTGTGCGTCGCCCCGAGTGTGTGTGTGCTGGCCACTCTACTCCGACAGAGACACACACTTATATGGCCTTTGGGGCTTACTTCTCGCTTCTCTCGGTTTCTACTTTCCGTTTGCGCCCTTTTATGTAACCCAAATCCTCGGATGCTGATGCTGTGGTCGCTTCTTGTGCAGACAATCCAATTCGCTTGCCAGCCCAGTCAAGCAGCTGAAGCAGCTGAAACATCTGTAGCTGAAGCGAAGAAACAACGTTTACCGTTAGTTTCTCTTTTGGCCTATATTTGGCCAAAGCCAAAGCCAAGCCGAAGTCAAAGCCGAGGCTACGAGCAGAGTCTTCTCGCCCGCCGTTGGTTCTTTATCTGCCGCTCTCCATCACCATCACCATCAGCATTTCCACCGTCTTGTTGGCTGTGCCTTGAAGTACTTCCGTTTGGAGCACTTTCGTGGGCTGAGAACCGGTTCTGTGAGTCGGAACTGCAGGCCTATCGCATCTACAGATACTCTATATAACGAGTATGTTATTAAAGACATGATTTTAACTGGTAAAACAGAAATGATTTTCGAAGAATAAATTATAAAATAATCAAGAACCTTATTGTAATCCAGGAATTAAAATTTAAGCCTTTTAAATAAATATGAATGTCATTTTTAAATATTTAAGATTAAAATGCGTCCACTTACATTAAGTTGGAACAACGTAAAGTTTATTTTACCTGTATTTTTTTAACTTACTCTATTTTTTATTCTAAGAAACTGCAATAGCACCAATATCTTAGATAGATTTGCAAAGAAGAAATTGAAATTATTTCAGGCAATATGTAAACTAATTTTTCTATTCTACAATATTAAATCAATTAAAATACAAACCGATATTCAAAAGAATGGAAATCCTATTCAAGATCAATATATTCCATAATATCATTTGAGAATTAAGAAGCTTTCCTATTAATTATCATTTTAAATGAGGAAAATAATACCATTTTACTTTTGAAATCATTGATGAATGTAGAACCTAGACACTCTTTTCAGTGTACCATTTGTATGGGTCTTAAGTCTTTTGTTTTCTTTTCTTCTGTCTTTCTTTTTTTTGGGATATTTGGAGGTCCAATCACGTTGCCTTTATAATTGGCTGCTACTTCGAACTGGGATTTTATTGCCACGGACTAAGGCTACTTAGAATGGCCGTTCGCGTGTCCGTCTGTCCGGATAGTTGGTAAGCTTCTTTTGGGCCGGTTCCATTGTGCGGAGCCGCGCTCGCTTCGTTTCGCTTGCTTTCTTTTTGCCACGCTTATTTGGCTTCCTGCACTTTTCTTTTTCTTTCACCAACCAGCCAGCAAGCCACTTCGACAACGACTACGGGGCACCACCGTCACCGTCAGAAGAAAGAAATGTGAAGGCGATGGCGATGGCAAGTTTTCTTCTTGCCTAATTCTTTGTTTGTTTGATTAAACGTGGAATTGTTAACCGTGACGTTTCGTTTTTTTTTTTTTCTTCTCCGCTTTGCGTGAGAATTTCTAATTGGGTCAGGATTTGGGTACTTCTCTCTCTCCACTCTTCATTCTCCACTCTCTTCTCGCTCGATTCTCTGTTCTCTGTGCTCCAGCCGATGCAAGCCGGAATTAATGAAGCATTTGACGTGCCCTACTCCCGATAGCCTCACTGAAAGTGATAGGACCGAAGAATGGAACTGGATGGGATTAATGGAACGGCATTCTACTCCAGATCGATCAGCGATAAGGTCTGTCGTGCGACACTGATTGATTGCTGGGATTGGACCGATGCTTTACGATTCTAAATAGCTTCAGATGCCGTCCAATTTACAATGCCAAAGGCAGACAATAGACTCCACTTTTGGCTTTGAAATTAGTTGGGCTTTCGCTGATTCACCCTGAACCCTAAAGTGGCAGCCACTTGAGAAATGCATATACCATTTTCCACTCCAAATGAGATGCCACGGCGAATGCCAGAATTCGCATGAGACTCAACTTGGGCAAAAGCCGCGGTAACCAGACTCCCAATTCGAATCTGCGACTCCGATGAAATTGTAGACGACCATGATGCGGATTTTCATCGGCTGCCTCTTGCTGTTGCAGTTGCAGGTCGGGTTTCTTCTGGGGGGCTGCATTTCTTTCGGTGTTTTCACTCTGCACGTCATGACCACAGCGACTAGCGGCGATAATGCGCATACGCCCCGTGTGCCAGGCACACTTACCGTGTAAGTCATCGACCAGCCTCCGACCAGCGGCCAGCAGCCAGCAGCTTGTGGCATTTAATTCTTGGCTTTTACTTTCTCCCAACTGATGCACAAATGAGTCTGGCGATAGCCGATAGGCGAACGGTAAAAGAAACACTCTTGTTTGTTATGATTTTTCCAGTGAAAAACCTAGAAGAAAGTCAATAGAGAGAGAGAGAGGTAGAGACAAAACTTCAGAGTTGCTAATGGGCTGGAAAAAGCGGGAAAGCCTCGGATGATATAAACCGAAATTGACGGTACGAAGCCACTTGTTGCGGGGAATTTTCTTTCTTTCCTTCGCCAGCGGGCTTTTCTCTTTGTGCTTTCTGCTTTTCCATTTTGCAGTCGCTGCTGCTGCTGCTGCAGTTGAATGTACGCTAACCAACTGTGGAAATTCCGCACTACATATAATCATGACCAACAACATCATCATCGGCATTTGCGATCGTCATTGCAATTATCATTATCCTCGACATCGTCAGAAGTAATTTAGGAAAAATATTTTTTATGCACTCGCTCCGTGCATTTCTCTGTCTTTGCATTGGGAAAATTTTACTTGACTTGGCTTCGGCTTCGGCTCTGGCTTTGGCTTTAGCTTTTGCTTCGTAGAAGTTGATTTTCGTGGCTGCTTCAATCTCATTGTTTTGGCGAGAAGGTTTATGAACTTTTACAAAAGATTTTTCTCTGCGCCTTGCCTCTGTCTCTTGTCTCTTGTATGTATCTTTTGGAAAGTGCAACACGGCGGCTGAGCGATTTCTGCAGCTCCTGCATTTGTGGCTAACTGCAAACATTTACAATTTGCATTTTTCTTTCGGTATTTTCTTTCTGAATTTTCTAGGTAATTGGCGCTATGAGTTAACGACTGGCTAATGAGTCGGGGCAACTACACATGTCACCGGGAAACTCACTTTTGCTTTCAATCTCCGTCGCGGCTGCCGCATTAATATTCTTATCAAGGCTGGCCAATCGCTCAGGAACTGATACTCTATATGTATCTGGCCGATTTCGGTGCGTTCACACGATTCGTCGACTCGACTCGACTCTTGGCTCCGCTCAGCACACTCGCCCGCCAGCTGCGGCTGAAAACTTTCACTTTGCGCTGTCAGAAGCGGCAGCGGCATAAAGA
This sequence comes from Drosophila ogumai, assembly GCA_018904815.1. NCBI lineage: Eukaryota > Metazoa > Arthropoda > Insecta > Diptera > Drosophilidae > Drosophila > Drosophila ogumai. The sequence goes on along the minus strand of JAEIIJ010010062.1, from coordinate 2,365 downwards.
TAGAAAAAAAGAAAAAAAAAATCCCAGCTACAAAGCCGTAAACCCAAAGCTCTAATGTTAATGTAAATAGCGGTAAGAGCCAAGCAGCACACATACGCACGGCATTACGTGCCGCAGATACTTCGGGGCAGATACTGAAACAAAGCCCAAATAAAAGCCCGAAACCCGAAGCCGAAAAAATATACAAACAGCAAAATCATTTATTAAAACTATTGTTGATGTTGGCCAACTTCAGCATATGCCAAGAAATAAAAATCGAATTAAATTTTGGCATCTTACATAAAAACTTAACCTTCCCCACACACGATAGCCAAAATGTTTATTTGTTTGTCTGTTTTTTCCCCCGATTTACTTGTTATTCGCCGTTTCTTGATCGTTTCAGCGATGTCTATTGCAATTATCCACTCCAAATGAGATGACTTGTGGTTGTCCGTGCAAGCCGCGTTAGTAACGCTGCGAAATTAGTTTGGTAACTTTCTATCGAGAGCCCAAGACACCCCGATCTCTTCGATCTTCCCCGGGAAGCCATTACTCATCTGCACTGATTGGACATCGCTCGGCATCTTCACTTTCTGGGTCACTTCTTCCACCTATTATTCAATTCCAGCAAAAATCAGAAACGGCCAACCGCAGAAGGTGCCAGCCATAACCATTACCACCACTGCCATCGTGGAGCCGGAGCCCCAATTGAAGCCGACCTAAAGTGAAAGTTCTAATAAAGTAGCGCCCCGACTCGCCGTGAGATATGCAACCGAGCATGTGGAGGGCCGCCGCGGCCGCTGTTGTGGTAGTCCGGGCTCCGGAGAAAAGTAAGATGCGAAAAAAGCCGCTGAATGGCGGAGGGTGTAAAAATAAAATAATAGCCTCTTTCTTCTGCGGAGGGTTTTTATCTTCAGGGTTTTCTGTTCGTGCGAAACACAAATGCTTCATTTATATTTCATTTCTTTTTCTTTCGCCAAACAATAATGTCTGTGGCGGGCGTGATTCTACCGCTGGTAATTTCAAATTAATTGCAACTCCAGCGGAGAAATGTATCCATTCCGCTTGGCTATCGATCAATGGCTTTGTGCCTTATATTTGGGAGCCGCTGGGCCGAGCTTGGATCGGTTGCCAGGCGGCAACGGATCACTTCTCGCGGCGATTGCATAAAGCAGTTTTGCTCGAGCATTCGAAGCGCTTCCTAGCTTCCCAGCAGCAGCACTTCTGCACATCGGATGGCCAATTAAGCGGCCAGTAAGCCACGGCGCAGGCATTATAAAAGAATTAATAAGCAATTGCATAATGACCACCGCTTCGTGTCGGACTAGGAAGAGAGCAGTAACGTACGCAGGTTGAGCCGTAGAAAGCCACTTGTGTGTGTCGCAAATAAGACCTGATAGCATCGCAACGCTTTTTGGGGGGGCACTGAGGCCACCACCGGTTTTCACTTTCCACCAGATATGCAGAAGTGGCTAATGACATTGGGCCACTCTGATCTGATGCTACCGATGGTTATCGCCAGTAACTTTCCTAACACTTCCAGCCGGAATGACAAGATACGGGTTGCATAATGACATACGAAACGAAAATAGAAAACGAAAAGCAAAGAAATACAGAGAGACAGAAACAGAAACTATAAAGAAATTGATGTATGTCGGTGGCCAAAATAATTTGTAGCGGTTTATCATCTAACGGTATTGTTGAGCAACCTCCACCACTTCACCAGCAACTCCAATCCCCAATCCACTCCAACGCTCTTGGCTCGCCAACGCCAGGCGAACATTTAAACTATTTTCTTGTTATGTACTTTAACAGCGTTTTTGGCATCGATTTTTGTTTCATTTTTTATTTTATTTCTGGCAACGGGCAGAAAACCCGATGAGTCATTCTAGATAATTGCGCGTGCCAGCCAGTCAGCAATGGTAAATATTTATGAAACTAACTATTAATAAGTGCGGTCGAAAATCGAAAACGAAAACGAAATTGAGCTCTGGCCCTACACCCATATCGCGCATACGCCGCATGGGCCGCTCGGACCACTCGGGTTCGAGAGAGATCCACACGCGTCGCGCAGGAACTGTTGCAATCGCCTGGCCGTCCGTCTGCAGACCCAGCTGGGACATTGAACTCGAAATGCGAACCTGCCCAGCCGAGTTTGTAAACAAACCTCGGTTATGTAAGCGCTTAATTATAATGGAAATGAAATGAAAATGCCAAAACGACAAAACAGAAACTGGGATTGGGTTGGTGTTGTCGCTGTTGCTCTTACGGTTTCTCGAAACAGTTGTAAACAACATTGAAGGCTAAGCTTATGCACCCAGATAAATAAATAGGTTCCAGAAATATATTTATATGTTATATGTTAATTTTCTAAAACTTGTAAATA